>CAWUFW010026825.1:0-30632 GCA_963921515.1 Calotriton arnoldi
AACTCTCAACAACGTTTTCAGATTCTTGACTGACCGTCCATTCAGGTAAGAGATGAGCTTTGGGAAAAGGAAACTCTGTGATGTAGGTGCATGTTTGAAGCACGCTGCTCGTTTCAATGTCTTGATGCAATTGCATTTATATTCGTATAAACATAGTGTCGATAGTTCTTGTCAGCATGTTTTGGATATGTTTATCTGTACAAATTGAATTTTTTAGTTGATTTTTTTAAGCTATAACATTGTGTGTAAACTAAAAGAAAATGTATGTCCCTAGAGAAACTAGTCAAGGCTATTTGTTTTATTAAAAGAAATTTCGTAGGGACAGAAGTAAAAAGGAGAATGCGACTGCTGGCACAACACTCTGCTGTGAGCTGAACCCTTTCAGGTCCTCTTTAGATTGTAATTATTTTTCTTGCCATTTTTTCACTTATATAGATTTGAAAACAGATCCGGTAACCTTGCTGCCACAGTAGTTAAATATGGCAATATTGCTGTTTGTTTAATATTTTCACCTCATCAATAGAACATGGAGAACCCGGTCCACACTCCCCCTTCCCTTCTAGCGGAGCGCGTCTTGTTGCGTCTTGTCATCTATCAATCTGAGGGCTTGTCATCTCCTCTGACATGCTCAACTGCAGCCCTTTGCCAAAAATAAAGTCTCGGTCCCATAATTTCCGAAATTGTCTTTTCTTGATCTCCACCTCATTTGCCAACTTCTCCATACTCAGAGGAGAGCTCTTATCCTTTGTAGCATGAAGGACAGATGGTTTCAGAGGGGGCTCCTACTAATATCACAGATGCACACCTGTTGTATGGAGCCTAGTAAAAGTAGTTAGGTGCTTGTACCCAAATAAAGCAAGACAAGATGTGAGATACAGTGACTGCCCAGGTTCACATAATTTGATTAAGATGATTTTCTGGAATATGAATTCTGGTTTCCTGATTTTTGAGCTGATAATTCAGCCACTAAACTGAATTTCCTCTGCACGTTCATACAAATGTCAATAAGTACGATTAGGTAACGCACGTTATGTTATTACTAATTAATAGATCGTCACAGTGCAAAGATCAAGTTTCTGGTCCTTATTTTAGTTTCCTTTTGTTCCTTCACAGACCTCTGTTTCTTCTTTGGGGACACAGGATTACAACCTCCCAAGCCATGGACCAATGTAAGTGACTGCTGCTCTTAATTTCAACTTTTGATCACAATCTCACGCTGTAAATTCTTTGAGGCCTTTAATAGTTTATTGTCAATTTAAATAAACCACATTAGCTCTAATTAGGTACACACCATAATAAAACAATACAAAATAGATACATTAAAAATATAAGATAGTGTTAAAAAATATTCACAAGCTAATTTAACAAACATTATCAGGCACATGCATCAAAAGAAAAACCGGTCGCAAACGGGCAGATTCTCAGAATCTGCCCCTTTGCGACCGGTATTTTTGCATTTAGGATGCATCATCCCAAATGCAAAAATCGCAATTTAAGTAATCTCTAAATTGCGATTACTTAAATTGTGATTGCATTTAAGGAATCGCAAATTGAGATTCCTTAAATGCAATGCAACAAAGTAAAAAAATTAGCGATTTCGCTAATAGGGGGCGCTATTTACCATGAAGTTGAACTTCATGGTAAATTGCAAAAACTTTGAGAAATGCACTAAAGTGCATTTTTCAAAGTTGAAGGTTACACACACACATGTCCTTGGGACATGGGTGTGCGCAACATATGTGCACGGATCAATTTCAGGGGTGCAACAGGGTGTTCTTTTGACACCCCAGCACCCTTGAAATTGCATGCGCAATTTGCGAGTACCTATTGGTACTCGCAAATAGCGCTCGCAATTTCCCGAGTCGCAAATAAGGAATGTGAAGGAATCGCTATTATTATAGCGATTCCTACATGCATAGGATTTTGCGAATCCTTAATTGCGAATCCTTAATATTCGCTATTAAGGACTCGCAAAATCCTAGCTTGATGCATGTGCCAGTATATTATCAGAATCCAGCAATATTCTAACTATATTTAATTCATCTGCAATACACTCATAGAAACAGGGTACTAGTGCAGGGTTAGGTGGAAGTGTGCTTACGCAGTATCAACATGAATGTTCAATTACACTGGCGAGCCTTCAGCCTATGTGCATGTCAGCGCACTAGCCTGATTTTATGCTGTTCTCAAGAGTTAACTTGACTTTAAGTTTATTCTAACACAGTTGCGCGTTAACAGTCAGATCACAAAAAATGGCGGAACAATCAAAGACTTTAACATGGGCCATGCAGATCGAAGGATAAGTGATCATTGATCTTTGAACCACACTGTGCAAAAGGCCAGTGTGTGTTCAGTCCAACAGCACAGTATGCTACATGTTTAAGCAATATGACATAAAGGAAAGGATCAACATTTTATTGGAACAATTGCCCTTAGACAATTAAAAAATCAAGTTGCAAATGTGTAAATGAAATAACCGGGATGCAAAGGTGCATTCTTTCCAATGCTCCATCACATTGCGTCTGTGAACTCATTGTATTAAGTATTATGTGATTCTGGCTTCGTAATGTGATGTAATTGACTCAGTATCACCAGCAATTATATTTGAACCCCAAATCCAATTAATTTCCACCATTTTCATATCACGAATGTCAGTGTCAAAGTTTCTGAAATAGTCCACAAATTGAAAGGAAAGTAGATTGGCCCCACTGGTGAGACTCTTTCTAGCCAGAAGGTTTAGTACTGGTGCCACATGAATTATGGGCATACCCTCATGAAAGCTTACCTGATTCAATGGCAAGCATCAGCCTCTGAGCTCCATTCCGTAAATGCCTATGGAGTATTCTCTCCGGGGACTTATTAGGCCAAGATACAGTATTTGCAGGTACCTCTCTAATAAACTACTCATGACTGTATAATGTCTGATTGTAGCTCACTACCTGAAGGGACCAGAGACAGCACACAGAGGGTAACTCCTTTGTGATGTCACAGCACACTCAGCTAACCCTTTACAACCAGCAGTAAACAAACAGGCGAATATTGTCCCAATGCAATGCCATCGTCATCAGCTTTCCATACACACAGGCAGTCTGTTTCATGAAGCATATATATCACAATGAAACAAGTACAGCACAGAAGGAAATAGATGTTAATAAGAAGTCCCCTTTCACCTAGTTTGAGCTCTAAGAAAAAAATCTATTAGCATTTAACTTTTTCTAAAAGTGCAAAAACTAGCAATTTATTTGAAAGACATATTTGCACTTATCAACCACTTGTTCATAAGTTTGATAGAATAAAGAGTGTTTTATCCTTTACGTGACAGTGGACAGTAAATATATTGTCACAAATTGAGCACCCCGAAAAGTTGTTATTTAGAAAAAACTTCACAATGTGTTTAAAATCCATTGAGAAAGATGGAAGGAGATGTTTGCTTTGTTGCCCAAAAATAAACTCAAACTTCTTAAAAGACACAGTAGCAAGCCAGCTTATCAAAAGTTGGTTAATTTGATAAAATGTCAAATGTTTCTGGCACATACAATGGAATAAGATATGTATAAATTCACATTTTACATCAGTGCTTAATGTAGCTCTATCTCAAAGATTTATTTAAGAATGTTTCTATAGCACAACCACCACCCTGCTAGAGTCTCTTGCAATGATCTTTTTAAATTTCATAAAGCTATCTAATTATGAAAAGGTGTAAATCAGCAGTGCAGAGCACCTGTGTCAGAATTAAAGCATCAACACATATGATACATTACATAAAATTAAATTAACATAAATATTCTCGTTGACATCGTTGGTAGATAGCCCACAAATATGATAGATCAGCCTTTATGTGAGAAGTTATTGGTTTAAACAAATGTTTCTCCCAGACTCACGCCATGCATTAGTCATGGTGTACATTTTAGCATGTGTTAAAATCTGATGCACAATTGTTGAAATGTTCTTACAACTATTAGTTTACCTATTGAAATGCCTCAAACCCTGACCCCAACTGCTCACATCTTGTTGCTGAGTGTTCTGTTAAAGAACGGGGACAGGTGAAATCTCTATTCAAAGTGACACACTTTAGAGTTTTTATTATGTGGTGAGGAGATGTTCCATGCTTATGTCCTTCTTT
Organism: Calotriton arnoldi; assembly: GCA_963921515.1. Lineage (NCBI taxonomy): Eukaryota > Metazoa > Chordata > Amphibia > Caudata > Salamandridae > Calotriton > Calotriton arnoldi. Next base: position 4,124 of record CAWUFW010026825.1, read on the forward strand.
CTTGTGCCTGTTACTGCCCACCTTTTCCCACCTACTCCTTCGGTCTTCATGTTATCTTGATTTATTTCTAAATCGTTAAAAAATAAACAAAAAGCATCAAAAATGTTCTATCGTGAAAAAGACATATAGATGACCTGATTACAAAATCTAGTTCATTAGAAAGTCACATTTATTGATGGAAATCAGAAAATGTAGGGAAAACGCAATCCTGATTCACAATGCTTTGGTTGCCACAGTTTTGCATATGGAGATGTCACTTATAAATGAGGATCTTCTGCCACTTCTGAAAATTTTTCTGCAGTCTTTGATGTCTAGTGGAGGAGGTGTGTGTGTGTGTGTCAGTAGAGGAAAATCAGGCAAGATCGGGATAAAAATGAAGCCAACATTCGCAAAGTCATAGCTTTGTTGGTATTCACAAACATTTGCATTAACTATACCCAACTATCCATATGTCTATATGTATAACGAAGTGTGGAAACATACAGAGAATCTAGAACCCCCATGTTTCATGGCAGTGTAAGTCAAAGGATGTATTTATATGGAAAACATTTCACTGGTGTAAAAAAACTATTTGCCAAACTTTATTTATGTTCATTCTTCACTTGTTGATGAATCCATAATCCCAAAGTATATTTCCTGTCTTTGAAAAAAAATATATTTCCTTTATTCTTTAATTAAAATAAATAGCTCAATAGAAACACTTCAGTATCATCATCCAGCAGTTGTACCACTGTCTATTGGCAGAAGAAAACCATCATTTTGTATACGCTTCAAAAATATACTTTTTGTTAAAAGGCCAACATCAATTCAAATATTAATTCAATCTGACATTGTCTTTTTAATTTACAGCACAAAAGCAGAAGCAGGTAAGACATTGTATAGTATACTTTCTAAGATGGGGCAAATTTGGTGGCAGAATTAATTTCATGAAAATTCGAAAAGATTCAAAGGATGCCATTTTACCTTCTTCATACAATCTGTAATATAATGCAAAAGGAGAGTATATTTTGACATCACGTTCGACTGCAGACTTACACCTAAATATAGATTTGAATGTCTCCACCCCCTGAGATCAGAGAGTGTACATTCTTACTAATAAATTTCCATATATATTTTGAGCTCTCTGCCACTGGGGCGGAGATCTCTTTGATGAAAGGAAGGGGAAAATTATTGAAGGTTATTAATTAAAAAAGATTAAAAAATCTTTTAATGCAAATTACAAACATAATATAATTAAAAATAATAATTTATACCTAAATAAAATATAATGTTACAGCACATTAGCTCGACCAAATTCATTTTCATCAAATAATTTAAATATATCAATATATATTCATTTTGTAACTATTTTTGTTCACCAAAATAAAAACTCCTACCTTAACCAGCATTATTTTTTGTAATATTTAAGATATTGAATAACAATGTTTTTTAATAAGGTAATGAAAACATACTAGAACATTACATTATCCATTTTGCATATAAGTAGGGTTGACCAATCAACCATTGAACCAAGAGTGGTTTCCGACCACTTATGTATCGCGCTAACCCTCACAGACACAGCCACACAGAGCAAGGAACCTCTCTGGAGATTCAATGATGAGGTTTTAGCCTCCGATGAAAATAAAAAAGCAATTGAAGACGCAATCAAAAACTACCTAATTGATAACAAAGAGAATGACACCTCTCTAGGTGGGAGGCCTTAAAGTCCACAGTGAGAGGAGTAATTATAAAAATCAAGGCCAAAATGAATAAAGAGGCGAGCTTGCAATTACAGATATTAGAGAAGGATATCTCAAGACTGGAAAAAACCCATATCTACAATAATGACCCAGGGACTCTGACGGAAATCCTAAATAAAAAATACGAATACAATAAAATAATTAGCACAAGAGCGGGTATCTGGATAAATAAACAAAAAAGTCTTCGCCTGTGTGAAGCGAACAAAGCCGGCAAATCACTGGCTTCTTACTTAAAGTTCAAATGCCAGAGATAAGCAATTAATGCGATCAAAGATGAAAAAGGAACCGTCCATACAAACCCTAACAACATTGCAGACACATTTAAAGAATTTTACCAAAAACTATATAGCCCCAACACCGAAGTGAAAACCCACAAGATACAGAAATATCTTGAGGAGGCCGCAATTAACTCTCTAAATGATCAGGAGAGAGACTCTATCAATGGTATAATTACGATGGAAGAACTTAAAATGGCTATTAGGAAACTGAAAACAGGTAAAGCTCCGGGCCCTGACGGGTATAATGCATCTTTTCATAAATCATTTGAAGAACATCTATGTGACCCACTAATACTCCTCTATCATCAGTTCGCATCCTCTGGACAAATAACTGGCCCCCCCGCAGAAGCTATAATTGCTGTTATCCCAAAAGAGAGAAAAGACGCTTCACTGACAAAGAATTATAGACCAATTTCACTCATAAACCTGGACTGCAAAATATATGCCATGATTTTATCCAACCGAATTCAAAAACACATTGCTAAACTCATACATACTTCGCAAACAGGATCCCTAAAACATAGGTTGTCCAGTGATAATACCAGGATTTTTTGTCACGCAATCGTAAAAGCAAAACTACTCAACTCCCCTATGGTCGCAATAACACTTGACGCAGAGAAAGCGTTTGATAAAGTTGACTGGTCATTCCTAAGCGCGTCACTCAGGAAATACAACCTAGGAGAGAATTTGATCCGGATGATCATGGCACTATATCATAGTCCGAGGGCTAGAGTGAGAGCGGGGGAGCACTATCTGATTTCTTCCCATTAAAACAAGTTACCAGGCAAGGGTGCCCACTACCCCCATCTCTATTTCTCTTAGCCATTGAACCATTCCTCCAACATCTATGGGCAAATCAGAATATTCATGGCATAGACTTTGGCAAAAACTCATTCAAAGTTGCGGCCTATGCTGACGATATATTGGTGGCATCCAAGGAAGCGGCTATAGCTATCCTGGCCCTTATGAAATCAATTCATGACTATGCAGAAGTTTCAGGCTATACACTCAATAAAGATAAGACAGAGGTTAAATTACTTAATTTATGCGGTTCAAAGGAGATCCTGGGTGAGTCAGGACTGACATGGCAGTCAGGCACAATTAAGTACCTAGGCCTAGAATTCTCGAACGACCTTATCTCCTCACTAGAGGCAAACGAAACTATTACTTATAAAAAGATTTGGACCTTTTGGAAGGATGGTCACCCAAATTTTTATCATGGTGGGGGAGAGTAGAAGCGGTTAAGATGATGATATCGCCTCTCATAAACTATATTGTTAGTATGCTCCCTATGATGCTCTCTGATAGTTTTTTAAAGAAGGTAGATAATGCTATCAGTAAATTTCTATGGCAAGGGAAAAAAGCGAGAATTTCTCTAAGTAAGCTTAGACTTGCCAAAAATAATGGAGGGGTAGGCTTGCCAAATTTCAGGAACTACCAAATAGCATACCTTTGCAAACAAGGGGCAACATGGTTTATGGATAAACTTGATTACAGACCCCAATGGTTAGATGTAGAATTAAATCTTATCAAGGGAATCCCCCTCCCTGCAATTATGAAAATGCAGACTTCTAAATTGGAGCACTCTAAATATATCATTTTAAACACTAAAAAAGCCTTAACACGTCTGGATACACTTTCCAAAATAAAAATGGGTGCTTCTAATGCTCAGGTGATCTGGCATAATCCTGCGATAAAAATAAATAAAGAAACAATTTTCTGGAAAGAGTGGTCCCGTAAAGGTATTAATTTTGTCAAGGACCTTTATAATAACACTTCACCTATTCCTTTCTCAATACTTAAGAATGAGAAAGGTTTAACGGAATTAGACTTCTACGACTTCCTGAAACTTAAAGTTCAGATTTCCAAACTTAATTCTACCTCTCTCACCCACTCGCTCCCCTCCAAACTATCCCACTTGATTAACACTGGCCACACGGTCTCAAGGATCTATAAATTACTACTTCCCTCACCGGGTAAGCATCATTTGAGCAATATAACAAAGTGGGAAACAGAACCGAACAGCAAAACACTTACACTGGACTGGTCACGAATATATATGATGCCCTTCAAACACAAAATCTCCCCTACTCTCTCACAAACAAAATTTATGATCATAAATAGGAGCTACTGGACCCCCGTAAGGCTATTTAAGCTTAAACTAATCCAGTCCCGGGGGCGCTAGAGTGCCCGAAGCAAAATGGCCACACATTAGTGCTGCTCTGCTGGTCCGGGCCTAAATCCGGCAAAAATCCTGCAACATATCCGCCATCCAGCGGAAAAAAGATATGGTCTTTAATCCCCAGCACACGAGGACTGCGATTCTGTGAGTGGCGCTGACTTATAGGCGATCTGTGCCTGTTTTTTCACGGAGGGTGAGACGGACGAAACATGGCGGCTCCCGCGGGCTGCTGCTGTGGAGCGGTGTATGCTCGATAAAAGTTACTAGCGGACGGCAGCCTGTAGTCCTCCTGAAGTAGCGATCTCTGTGAAATCATCAGCAGTAAGATCGTGTGATTGCTAAGTGCGATGTGGAACAGTAGCGGAGCGACCGGCAAACAAGGAGTGCGGCAGCGAGTAGACTGGCGCCTGACTGATGTGACACGGTGAGAGCAGAGACACGCGTGGCCTGATGCGGTGCAGCTGGATTATCGCTGACTGTGTGGCATCCCCCTGAAGATACCCGTGCTGCGGCAGGGCTAACGTAATGCCCTGGGGGAATCCATGTGTGTGCGCTAACAGCGGATATGGTGGCCTACACAGTTTGAACTAGCGTGACGACGGACTGACGGCGATAGAGAGATTTAAACTTTATCCTATTTGAGTGCAAAATGTCTGCCTGGCGCCTACAACACTGGATGGCATGTACGTCCCGCATATTGTGAACTCCCTGTATTAAGAGGCTGCGGCGGTGCGTTGTGGGAACAGCGGGTCCTCTCGTCTCGATAACTACTGGGGAAGGCATTTTCAACTACCACTCTTTCCAGGATACCATGCAGAAGTGCTCTGCCTGATCTAGATAGCTTGCGACAGTGTGAGGTTGAGAGATAGAACATTGACCCAGACTGGAGCAGCAGAGTGTATTCAGGACCGCCATTTTGTCTCTCAGTTGGTTACTTGGAGGCCATTTGTAGGAGTACGGAGACCGGGCGCTGCATTGGGAGGCCGTGGCCGGCAACCTCGGTGTCATTGTGCGGCGCACGCTGGTGCCTGCTTGCGACGCACTAAAACACGTGCCTCTGCGCAGAATGAATACTGATGCTGAAGAGTGTGTTATGGTAACTGCAGGTGCCTGCTGAGGTGCTTGTCTGCGAGCTGTTGGTGCTGGAGTGGCTCATGGGCATAGCTGCTGATGAGAGGGCCTGGAATTGGCGGCACAACCAATATGGAGTGCAGATCTATGGGTCTGAAGAGGCATAGTGATAACACGCATCGACCTGTGGCAGAGACAGGTTTCAACTGACAACAAGGCCATACGCCGCGACTGCAATATCTAGCCAAACCACTGATGGTGGCACCACTTGTGGGGGACATGTGATACAGCACGCCTCCGCTTGATTGAGATCTGGTACCATCATGGCGGCCTGAGACACATGGTGAGGCAGTGAAATTACGACAGAGCAGCGCCACGGAGATATATTCATTGCTGACCTGCCCTGGTGCGTGGTCTGTGCTACTGGGCAGTAATAAAACGATACAACTCATTATACTAAGTGGGGTGCGTGCTGGCGCTGGCGCTCCCATAGATGTGCCTGGGCCCCTGTACCTTATACACATAGGATTGTCAGCTCTGATAGCGGCACAATGGGCAAAACTGATAAGCAGCAATCCAAGCTCCCATTTGAATCCAAGCGCATAACTAAATCCCACACGTCGGCAGCATCGGACACTGAGCCGGAGGTAGAGCCAAGCACCAGCAATAAATTGGAACGAATGATGCTTGCTATGCAGCACAGCCTGCAGACGATCGACAGTAAAATAGACAGCCTCAATCTACGCATGGACAGTATGGCGGCCAAACTTGACAGGCATGGCTCTCGCATCGCTGAGACTGAACAGCGCATTTCCACTACGGAGGACCAGGTGGGGGTCATCAGTACATCATGCGCACAAATGTAGAAACTCCTGGCAGGCATTCAGGCAAAAAATGAAGACATTGAAGCCAGATCCCGACGTAACAATCTTCGTATTACGGAAGTGCATGAAACTACCAACACGGGCAAAATGGAGCTCTACATTGAAACCATGTTAAAGGAAATGCTAGGAGCGGAGCACTTCTCAAATATGCTGGTTGTGGAGAGGGCACATAGATCCTTAGCACCAAAGCCAATACCAGGAGCGTCACCACGCCCTATTATAGCCAGGCTTTTAAACTATCGGGATCGAGACACTGCGCTACGATTGGCACGGGAGAAAGGCACCACATCGTACCAAGGAATGCAAGTTGCATTGTTCCCCGACTTCACGGCCAATGTGCAACAAGCACGACGAGAGTTTCACCCAGCGAAGAAAAAGCTACAGGATCTGAAAATCCAATATGCTATGCTGTACCCAGCGCGGCTCCAAATACAGCACAAAGGAAGAGCTAAGGTTTTTACGTCACCAAAAGACGCTATGCAGTTTGTGCGTCAGGTGGAACGGCAGGAGTCATCGAGAGCAGCTGGTGACGATGCGGACAATGAAGACTGATGATCTATATAGCATAATACGCTGGTTCTGGTAATGTTCATGTACTGGTTGTGTTGCAGTCATTAAGTCGAGACCTGTTCTATAAATGCTGAATAACATGAGTAGTTGTGTTTGCAGTACTGCATCTGTCTGTGCGTACTGTGATGTTGTGTTTATGTGCACTAAACTTTGTTGTTGCCAATAGATTAAGGGGCAAAACCTGTTGGTTGGATGCCAGAGATTTCCTGGAACTGTCCCTAACAATTTAGGCGGATAAAGTAGCAGGAGCCTATATGATAACGACTGACATGAATTATGAACACTGAGATAGCTGAACATTGACCATGCTCCTTTAGTAGCACGATGGACATGTATTGTAGCGCTCATGTACAGTTTCTGTGCTAATACCTAGACGAGTACTGCACATAACTGCGTGTCTAGTATGTGCACCATAATGTGTGAAGACTGTAATGTATTGCTAGTAACTATGTTGCTGTTCTGTTGGATGGATGGGTACTTATAATTGCCCCGACCCCCTGTTACTGCATGGGGGCTAGATGGCCACTGGTGTTCCCCTATGAGGGTATACCCTGCATTGATTTCAAACTATAGTATAACATTGTGTTAGGTGTTTATCTCTTACAATGAGAGGCATGATGTTGCATGCATATGTTCTTATGTTTCTAATGGGAGTCCTTAGCATAATTGGGATGCTGAAGTGGGTGGGGGGTTTAGTTGGGGGATTTTGGTACTATCCATACTTAAAATGCAGAGTGCAATTGTGGAGAATGGTGCGCAAAAATTGGGTGACACAGGCTCATATGATGATGCATTGGGCGGGGATAGACTAGCGAATGGCTGGCGATAAAAGCAATTTCATCACATGGGTAACATGGAATGTGCGGGGACTAAATAACCCAAAAAAAACACGACAAGTGTTGGCCTACCTAGACCGGCATAATATTCAAGTGGCCTTCATACAAGAAACTCACCTAACTAAACATACAGCAGAGGCAGTTGCTACTAGATGGGCTGGTGTGCGTTTAATATCCTCCTACTCTTCTTATGCTCGGGGGGTAATGATATTAATTAAAAAGAATGTGCCCTTTGATCTACTACATGTAGATGCAGACGAATTCGGACGTTATATAATAGTGCAGGGAAAATTGTGGGGTACACTGATGACTCTTGTAAATGTTTACGGTCCGAATGTGGATGACCCTGAGTTTTATGCGACGCTATGGGGTAAGATACATGCATTACCCCCGGCTGCGCTCATTTGTGGAGGCGACTTTAATGTAGTACTAGTACCCGATGAAGATCGGATGTCCTCTACAGAGAGCACACGCAAAAAAGCTGCCCGCGCTGTGCTAGATGGTATGAGAGATTTAGGTTTGCTAGATGTCTGGCGGCTGAGGCACCCTGGCAGGCGTGAGGGTACGTGTCACTCGTATGTTCGCCGGTCGTGGTCACGGCTTGATTTTTGGATGGCCACGCCTGATGTGAACACATGGACCACCACAATTAAGCACCTACCTAAGACATTGTCAGACCACTCCCTGGTCCTGCTGTGCATGGCCATACCTACATATACACCATCCCAGTTTCAGTGGCGATTGCAGTCATCTTCGTTACTAGATCAGGTCTTTCGTGAGGAATTAAAAGTAGCAAAGCAGACTACTTTAGTAATAATGCGGGTTCAGTGCAGAGCATGGGAACGGTTTGGGAAGCGTTTAAAGTAACGATTCGTGGTGTTTGTATAGGATTGCAAGCATGTGTACTCAAGTCATTAAGAGATACCATGAGACGGCTTGAGCAAGAACTGGGAACCTGGAGCGAGACTATGAACTTACAGCAGATACGGCAACACTGGCAGATATTAGAACGAAGGTTACTGAATACAATGAGGCGGCAGAGCAGGAAGTACGACACAAGTCCCGTAGATGGACAGCTAGGTACTATGGTGAAGGAGGGAGACCTGGGAAAGCACTAGCGACCAGAATTGCAGAACCATGGGCCAAATCACATATTGTCCGGGCGATCACAGATGATGGCACTATTCCATATGATACACCGGGTATACTGGGCACGGTCGTGCAGAATTATCAAACACTATACGCCAATAAACAATCAGCAAGTGTAGAGGAGACGGAACAATATCTGGAGGATATAGCATTAGTATGGCTATCACGGGGGCACCAAGATTTTTTAATGCATCAAATAACTCTTGATGAAATTTGGGAAGCTATTGTGGCGTTACCTAACGGGAAAGCTACAGGTACGGATGGCTTGCCTGCAGAATTTTATAAGGAATACATTGATATGGTGGCTCCATATCTCCATGAGATGTATATGGAGGCCTATGAATCGCAACAACTACCGCCCACGCTGCGCGAAGCACTGATAATAGCATTACTGAAACCTGGAAAGGAGCCTGACCAGTGTGGATCATATCGACTGCTATCTCTTATCAACACTGATGCCAAAATTTTGGCTAAAGTGTTAGCCGCCAGATTGCGACTCCTCCTCCCCGTAATGGTGCTTCCAGACCAGTCCGGGTTTGTGCCAGCACGCTCTACGTTGCATAATCTGCTAACGTTATTTACAGTACTGCATATACTGGAGCCTACGTTGCCTGCAGTAGCGGTCCTGCTAGACGCTGCTAAAGCGTTTGACTCCATTGCATGGAAATACATGTTTGCGGTCCTACACCGCATGGGGGTGTCCTTCATTTATACCAACTGGATCAAATTACTATACACAGATCCAGTGGCGAGGGTGCGCATCAATGGACAGACATCTGACACATTTCAGATACAGCGCGGCCCCCGGCAAGGTTGCCCGCTGTCACCGCTACTGTTCGCTCTTATACTTGAACCGTTGGCATGCATCTTGCGCCAGAGGTATGCATCGGCAGCGCTACGCTTCTACAAGCGGCCACTTGCGGTATCTATGTATGCCGATGATATGGTCTTATACGTTCGCGAACCTGACACATATTTAGAACGGCTTATCAGAGAATATATCAGATTTGAATGGCACTCAGGGCTTGGTATTAACTGGGACAAATCAATTATTCTTCCACTCACTGTTAATACACCCCGCATGGAACTCGGGTATCCGCTAGAATGGAGCACAGACCCAGTAAAATATCTTGGAGTCTGGATTCACAAAGATCCCCAAGTGGTTATACAAACCAACTATGGCACGGCCATCACGCGACTTGAGGACCAAGTAAATAGGTGGATAAAACTACCACTGTCGATTGCAGACAGAATAGCGTTGATCAAGATGATTGTTTTACCAAAATTTTTATATTTATTCTTGAATATCCCCATTCGCCTGACACAACACTTTTTTAACACACTTCGCACGCTTCTGATCACGTTGACATGGGGTGGGAAGAAACCAAGAGTGAAATGGAGACAGTTAACACTTTCATATGATATGGGTGGATTCACGGCGCCAGATTTCAGATTATATTATCTCTGTGCTCAGGCGCATTATGCCTATTATTGGCAACAAGCTCCTGATTATACTCTGCATGTGGCTGTTGAGGCAGGTGCAGTTCACCCCGTACCGCTTAAGGCAATGATAGTCAACACTACTACCATATTTGATAAAGGGGAAATAGACTGGGTGCAGTGCACAGTTAGCGCGTGGAAAGAGCTTGGCAAACGAGCACAAAAACTCCCATTATATGCTCCATCTATGCCCCTTCTACATCATGCTGCAATATCAGTGACGACTGAAACTGGTTCAGTCAAGATATTACATGAAGCGGGACTATGCACAATGGGCGATATATTTCCAGAGGGGAAATTCGTCAATATATCGACGATAATAGAGGAAGGACATGGCACTCCTATGATTATATTTCTGTATGCCAGATTAAGAGCTGCTGTGGGTGCATTGTATTCTTGTTTTCCAGAGGAACCCCCAACATTGGGGGCACTGCAATTAATTTATACCACGCAAGTCAGAAAGAGACTGGTCGCACGTCTGTATCATGTTTCACAACTAGAAGAAGAGACAATGGAGATAGGGCCTCTAGAAAAATGGAATGCTATTCTTGAGGAGCCGTTAACAACAGATGACTGGAAGTCATGTTGCAAGCTGACGGGGCAATTAACTGCGAATGGGAACCTTAGAATTATTCACTTTAAATATCTACATCAGATATATTACACGCCTGCTCAGCTACATAAATATGGGTTACGGGACTCTGCCTGCTGTGTTCGATGTAATGCGACAAGTGCGGATTTCCAACACTTAGCATGGCACTGTCCGAAGGTAAATGAGTACTGGGTGCAAGTCACACATACCCTGACAGGCATGGTGGGGGAACAAATTGACTGTACGATGCAAGTGTGCTTATTGGGGAAAGGTTACACAGGTAAAAGTTATTAATCTTAAGCTGGTGGCTATAGCATTACTGCTAGCTAAACGAAGAGTCTCTCTTCACTTGGGTGGGAGGCCCGCACCGAAACGAAAACACTGGTTGAAGGATATGGTGTATTGTAGAGACCAACTTACCAGCTATGCTGAAGAATTGCCAGGTGTATCCCGGCCGCGTGATATCTGGGGCCCGTTAACCTCCTATTTACTGACCACGATTGATGATGAATAGCTTAATAAGTGTTATGGATGATATGTTGCTCTGTTTACACCACTACCTGTGTTCATACTGAGAAGATGGCTTTGATGTATAGTATCACTCCACTCATGTATGCTTTGTAACTGTTTGACAATGATGATGAACTATTTGATTGTTAAGTTACTAAAAATTCAATAAAAAAAATAAAATAAAAAAAAACTAATCCAGTCCCCACAATGCTGGAATTGCAATTCCCAAACAGGTGACTTATCACACATGCTCCTACTGTGTCCTATGTTACAAAACTTTTGGTACAAAGTCTTCAATTACATAACCCAGACATTCAACATCTCACCGGTTAAAGAGCTATCATATATATTAGCTGGATTTCTTGACCCGGACCTGTCGGGGGAGGATGACCGCTTTCTGCTTGACTTAATGCTAACGTTAGCGTGTAAAATAGTTCTGTGTAATTGGAAGAGTTTTGGGAAAATCTCATTAAAAAAATGGCAAGAATGGCTAACATTTTTAAGGAGTGCGGATAATATCGCCTTAAATACCTCTCTTTGGAAACCTAGACACAGGAAGATATGAAAAGCGCTTGATTCTGCGTCTAAGGTTTTTCAACCTCCCTGAATACCAATCCCAAACGTGATTATCGTCAAGCTAAATCGCAGTCTCCATAACATGTATAAAATCCAACTAGGTTTGAGTGATGGCTCCCTATTAGAATAAGGTTAAATCGATGAACCACCCAACACTAGTCTATAGGTATACCCTTTGACCCCGAGCTTAATCTTACTCTACTCTTATTCTGACTCTCCTTTTACTCCTACTCTCCTCCTTATTTCTCCTTATTTCATCAGCTGGGATTTAGTATTGTTTAATTACTTTTATTGTTTCTTTTCTCTCTTGACTCCCTACATGCTGTAAAGAGGATAAAGGATAATCAACAAGACTGTCAATACTTTGATGTATGCTTTTAATAATGATTGACTGGATACAATTGGTCTGTGTACCATCGATCCCTAAGTAGACATGTGTAACAGAAAGTATACTAGTCTGAAACTGTTAAGCCTATATGAGCTCTCAGACCTGTCTATGTATTCTGTAACTGCTAGTCCCTGAGTGTCATTGATATTATGGCTAGCTTACTAATCTACATGTGCACCCTCGACAGTTAGGTTAGCCAATTCATTCACCCGGCGGCACTGTATCAATTGTAAAACTATCTAATCCACCTTTATCCGAGATGACATTTGATGAATCGCTGTACTTTTACTCCTTTGTTCCGTGTCTTTCATTTATTTTGTGTTTGAAAAAACCAATAAAGTTATTGAATTAAAAAAAAAAATGTAAATAATTGAATTAGTTTAACATTATTTCCCATAGGTCGCTATTTTTAAGCCCCTGCCTCCATTGGTTTCTATGGAGTGTGTTACAGCACCAGTGATTGGTGATTTGAGGTACTAGACTTAGGTTGGGTTGAAATATATATAACCCAACATGCTTTCTGGTCTTTGTGGTTTAGTACGTTTAGAAGTGAAGTTTGTGAATGGTAATGGTCTTACTCTTTTGTGGGTTTGTGTTTGTATTAGCATGTATCTGCCTAAATCACTTTACATTTTTCTAAAAACCCTCCTGTTGAGGAGCAGATATTCCCCATTTTCCAACCACTTCCCATATTCAGAGATTTCTGCCACATTGGCAGGGACCACCAAATAGAAAAGATCAGAGAGCCAGACGTGAAGGTCTTCACCTGTAGGTAATTTAATAGGATTTTGTAGTGTGTGAGTAGTACCACTGTAGTACTATCAAACATACTACAAAATGTAGTTTGTGAACAGGCGTCAGTATCTGTAATGACTTGGAAGATGGTGGTCACCATAAATGGGACTCCAGAAGATCAGTGACCACAGCAGATTTTTACAATTTCCCCCAAAATCCCATTCATTTGGTTGAAAGGATATCAACACAGATTTTGGAGGGACTTCTGAGAACCTTTCAACTATTAGGCCTTTGTTTTTTATTTGTGTCATTTATTTTGCTTTGCAGACATGTCCCTTGAGTCACACCATTCTTACAGGTTCAGACTTCATATATCTATAGTGATGAAAATTTCAGTTAGTGCTGTCTTCACTGCTAAATAGTTAATTCATTCCATAATATGCCACCCTCAAATATCTTCCTTGTGAAGCAGTCTTGGCAGAATTATCAAATCATCCTTTACAATTGCATCACTAGATATATCCATTAATCCCTTAGTATCTGTTAGTATAGGAGTCCTCAGTAAAATGTTCTGTGAAGTGTTTTCCAAACTGTTTACCACAGTGCTTGTTAAATTTAATTAAGCAGAATACATGCAATGGTTGATACTGCCAAGGCTATCAGAGTCAAAACCATCAAAACTTTCTACATAACATGTGTACTAGGTGTTAAAATATAAATGTCTATTCATTTTTATTCAATTTTCCAATTACCAATTGTATTGCTCAGACCGAGCAAAAACCCATAAAACGAATACAAAATTCATCCATTCAGTTTAGAATGGCTGTAACCTAACACAAACACCAGTGGAGTTTCCCCTCTTTTACAATTGGGAATTTGTTAATTCTGCTGACTCTCTATGGCAATGACACGCTATCTTTAAGCATCAATTAGAGATTGGTGTGACTTGGCCTGGGGTAGATGACGTCCAAGTATCCAGTGCCCTTTAAAACTCTCACAGAGCTATCCACAATGTCATGCAAAGTCAGATTGAGTTGGGTTGCTGAGCTTGTGAATAAATTAATTTCAAATACATTGTGTAGAAAAAAATATTTCATTTACAATAATAAAAACATAGAGATAAAATTAAAGATGACCTTAACAACAATAAAAGTTTTAATAAATAAATAATGACCAGCAATCCAGTCAATTAACATTAAAATATACAAATAAGTAGCAAGCACATGATTCCACAAATAGATTATTCTATTATATCATGCTTTTAATTGTAGATGAAATAAGTAAAGTCCAAATATTTGGAAAATTTCCCAATAAATTGATTGTCTTTGATTGTCTTTTGAGCACTGTTGGTTCCATGTCCCCTCAAACTGCCATATCGGTATATATAATAAACAAAAATCTTAGGCATTTTCTTTTGCAGGCTGGCTCTAATGAAGACGAGAAATAGTCCTGTTTAAATTTAAAATACGTTTTGATATATTAATCTACATTTATATATGATTGCAAAATGTCGAGGTCCTCCTGTCTGCTATTACTCATAAGGGTTTTCAATGAAGGCCTTGCACTCTGACCGAGGAATCTTTGTGAGATCTGTTAGAGGAGGAAGGTTAATGACTGCATTGATCTTGTCTGCAGCCACAATGCTTAATCTGGTTTTAGAACTGAGAGGTTATCTGAGTTGCAATAATATTTGTTGTTTTAGTGGGTTATCTACAGTGGCAAAAAAAATCACAGACAAAATTTAGAATAGCCCTTGCATGATTTTGGTCTTCCCCACGTTCACTTTTAGACCATCATCTAGGCTGTCATTTTGTAGATGTAATAGCTTAGATTGGAGCCCTGCAGTATCATCTGCATATGTCAAATAGGTGATAGACATATGTCCAAGTTACGGAGAAAGACCATTTGTATTTTCAAGATATTGGTTTATATCTGATATACATAAGGAAAAAAGTAGGAGGGCGGCTAAAATGCATCATGTTTTAACCAATTGTACGTTATCATTTTCTGAGTGAGTGACCTCCCAATGAGCTGCCTTTTAAGCCAGGTTCCCTCGTGTAGGGATATCAAAAAGTGTAATAATGAGTGATCAATTGCCCATTTTACTAATTTATCCCATACATTCCTGTGGTTAACACCTCTGTATAACCTATGTAGGATGGTTGCATACAACGTGACTTTTTTTTTTATGTACTATCCACCAATTAAGTAATTGCAACAATATTGTCAGGTGTATAGCAGCTAGGCCAGAATCCGGATTTATTGAGAGGGAGTAAGTTCTGATTTTCAGCTGAGGCATGCAGATTGTTCATTAGTAATTTACCAAAAAGCTTTCCCTCCACATTGAGGAGAGCAATGAGATGAGTTTTTGGGACCATCAGATCGCTCTTCTTTGTATAGTAGATGTATCAATGCCCCTTCGCATGAATGAGGAACATGGCTGATTCCAGAATTATTTAAGAATAAATTTAGGAGCAATGTACTCCAAAGATCCGTATCTGATTTTAAGATCGATTGGAATACGATTATGGCATGACACTGTAGACGCTCAAGCATTTCAAATCAAATAAGATTATTTTTTTATAGGAAAAACAAATTGATTATTTGCATAAAGACTGTTAGTATATGTTTTCCACTTCTCATTTGGTATGTAATAATCAGTTGCATTTTTGTAGGTTGTCCAACTATTGACCAAAATAGCTTCCCATTGTGTGCGTTCAAAACACACTATAGATGTGTCCACGTGGTTTCGCTTAAGCGTTTATTTGTATTTCTCTTATTTTCCTTTTACAGCATTTTTTGTTCTTCTTAATTTCTATTGCCCTAACGGGACCTCGCAGGGTTTTTAAGAGAGCTCTAAATTGTCTACAGTATTTCCTTATGAATCTTTGGAGTTATAATAACAGTGAACCTATCTTTGACTGTTAAGGCAATAGACTAAGATCTGGAGTTTACATTAAACACACAATTTCTAAAATGTAAATATTATATTCAATTTTTCTTAAAAACACAAGCCAAGGCAGCACTTGTTTTGTGACTTGTGAAGAACAGTGGGTTTAGGGCAATAGAAAAATATTTTCAGGATCGCATTATCAGGTTTGAAATGCGGCACGGTAACTGCACTTCATCAAATGGCTCCGAGATTTCTGATAAAGTATGATTACCATGCTGTGTATCAAACCTGGTACCTACCATTTAAAAATATCAAATTAATAGTTGCCTGTACAATAATAAACTGCGGTCAACCCCTTTCTAATTCGGAGACAGAATTCTCTAAAAAGCTAATAAGATCCTAAAACTATTTTACCATATCAATCAATCGGATTTGTAGAACACGGCTGCATCACACGTGTGGGTCTCGAGGTGGTGGGAGAATGAGCTGCCTGTTCTCCCATTGTTTGAACATCCAAGTCTTAAGGTCCTTCCTGACCTTACTCAGCTGAGGAATCTGTCTACCTCCACCCTCCTCCCAGTACAATTATTTTATAGGAGCCTAGATTACCATACATACAAAATGGGAGGGAAAGGGTTTTATAGAACACCCACAGTTCTACCTCTCTGTAACCATAAGTGAAAATGGTGAAACTGTTGGGTGCACAAGTAGGCTCACCACTGGGATTCTACAACAGACTCCATCTGTTGGATAATATGGGGCTTTTTATGGCTCCCACCTCCAGCCTCTTTAGTCTAATACATATGTAGTGTAGTACAGTATCCTGAGAATCTGATTATTCTGTCTGACAGGTTTCATTTTCACTGCCACCGACACCACATAACAAAGGGGTCAATATGCTGAATGTAGCAAGATGGGAGAGTGTACAGCACTGGAAGGCAGTAAAATGTTAACTACTAACATGAGATGCAGGAGTTGTCCTCAGTCACTGTTATACTCATCGGGGTCTTTAACTGTGTATGAGTGGGGACTAGGAGAGACTAAAGAAGAGCAAATGTCCTTCACTTAAAACAATTGTAAAGCAAGAAAGTAGTCTGGACTACTAAATAACTGCTCACAATAAGAGCTCTGGATGAGCCTGTTGAGCAAACAAAATTACTTGTGAAGAAGCATGTCTATGATGAAGCAATCAGAAACTGACATTTTGACTAAAAGGCACACTTAGGGGCCGATTCCGATTCGGGCCGGAAATCTCTCCGACCGAGCCGGACTCGGAGAGATTCCCGACCGAATCGGACTCTGGCAGCCCGACCGAACGAGTACGATGCGCACGTATGCCATCGGACTCGAGTCGGTTGGACTCCCATTGAAGTCAATGGGAGCCGGTCGTACAACGCGTACGCGGGCTCCCATTGCCTCAATGGGTGCGAGGTGGACAAGGGCGCCCCCTACAGCGTGTACGCGGCGAAGCGATTCGCGCCGTACACGCACAGGTAGGGGGACCCATGGGTCCCCCTGTGTGTGACATCGCGCGGCTACGCGTACAGGGGGTCCGACACGGACCCCAAAGTACGGCTCCGACTGCTCTTTCGAGCCGGAGTGCGCGGCTCGGTCGGACTGCTCGCGGTGCGCATCGCACTTACCCGGCCGGGGAACGTCTCCATTGCGCGGTGCGAGTCGAGTCCGAGCGAGTCGGTCGGTGCGGTTCGAGCCGGGAACGAGTTGGTCGGAGCGGTCGGGACGCCCGGACGAGTCGGTCGGCGAATTCGCATCGTACTCGCTCGCCCGGACGCGCATACGAATCGGTCGGGAAATAGGGCTCCGAATCGGATCCGGTTAAGCCGAATCCGATTCGGAGCCCTACCGGCCGAGATCGGAATCGGCCCCTCTGTATTATTAACATATTTCCCTACATCAGAGCAATAAAGTTGTTGCGGCTAAATGCCCCTGTAATGATTATTCCCCAATCACCAGTAATGTTCTTCCCAAATCAGCCAGTATTGCTCACCCCACATCAATGAGCTCCAGGAAACTATAATGACCTAACAAAACACTAGTGCAGATCCTACAGAACCCATCATAGCTGATGTAAGCAAATTGGAGCACTTTATAAATTACCAAAAATGTAACACAACCTAACAGAAATTAAAACTCTCTCTATTGGAATACATAGGGTCTAATTTACAAAGCTATTTGAATATGTAAGTGCACTTTAAACATGAATGCAGCAATTTTATGTTTAAATCCATGTTTGTAAATCACGAACTGGTTTTATAGGCATAAAAAATGTATGCACACATACTTTTCCAAGTGAGTAAATCTTCTCCTAAGAATGAGATGTGGAAATACAGAGTGGGAAAGCCTTCAAAGACTGGGAGCATTCACAAATGTACTTCATTGTGGCAATTCACAAAGGTCAGTGATTTACATGAGCAGTAGTAAATCCATTGCAGGATGGGAATAGGCAGTAACGGCTGAAGTGCGGGTGGAGTGGCGGGCAGGTGTGGGGGGGTTGATAGACAATGGGGAGGTGGGGGGAGGAAAGGGAAATGGACAATGAAGAAAACATTTTAAAAAATAGGGAAAAAAGAACGTACTTACCTGCTGCCCACACTCTTCTGCTCTGTGTCCTCGCTGCAGCACAGGCTCCCAGACTCCCCTGTGGCCAATCCTGATGCTGCTCTCATGCTTGAAAGCAGCGTCAGGATTGGCCTGAGCAGCGTGAATTTCCACTCCCATTGAGACTGGTAGCCTGTCTCCAACCCGGCATCGCAGCTGGTTAGGAGACAGCTCAGTACGCTTGTCGGTTTGGCCTGCCTGAGATGGCTAGCCAAACCATCATGCGCATTAATCACAGTGCCCACCACCACTTCTCATTACTGCCCTTGCGATGGCCCCAACCCCAAGACGCGCCTGCCCTTAGAATCAGAAAAATAAACAATAATAAACCTGTTTGATTTTCGCTTTATTGTTCAAGTTTTGAGACTGGCAGGGGGGCCAAGCGGCTCTGTCATAGCGGAGAAGCCGCCACTGGGAATAGGAAGAGGGGAATACGTCTGAAAATGGCAGGGGTGTAGCTAAAAGGGCTTCTCACAGGCGAAAAATATTTTCCCAAAAGACAAAAACAAATGTGTGCAACTGTATACTGTACATATGAAATGGACACAGAACTGCTTTCTCATGTTGGTAAACAAGAAATCGCATATATCTTCTATCATTATTTACATGAATCTCAGTCTGTCAAGAAGTTGCATGTGTATTCCTAATAATCTTAGTGAATTCCCAAAAATCACGAGTTTCCACCAATCTTAATAATAAGATCCTCAACGGAGTAAACTTCTAATTTTGTTTTTTTAACAACTCTCAAACTTTGCACCTTTAGTAGTTTTAAGTAAAATTCATAATATTCTTTCAATGGAGATACATATACAGGAAACTCTATTACGCTTAGTTTCTAGATAAATTAAAATTAACAAATAGCAGAGAGAAGAGGCTAGCAGTTACAGCTCCTTTCTATTATTTAATAAGTGTTGTTAGAGCGAATGGCAAGATATGACGTGCCCCTTCAGCACCCTTGTGAGCAAAACAGGAGAAGAGTTGAGGACACAGCATTCATAGATGCTCTGCTGAGATCTATGTTGTCATATGTGACTTCTGAACTCATTGACGATGGCATCAATTGTGTCATCAATGGCAACATTTTTGGTGTTACAAAACGTTTTTAAATAGTTGCTTTACTAAAAACGACTGTAACCTCTTTATGGGAGTATGAAATTTAAAAAAAACTTAAAAACAAAAAAGCTAAACTTTTCAGGTAATTTAAGTGATATCATACGCTGCATGTAGATCTGTGAAAATGGTATTTTCTTACATGCTGTTCCCTTCCCAAATCCAGGGCCAGTGCTGCATTAAGGCAAATGCCACATGCAGCATGCCTAGCTATGCCACGAGGCATCGAAACATTGCCTTTTTGCTACAAGAAAGGGAGCCCAAAAATAGGAAAATATAATTTTGACTACGGATCTGAGAATCCTTGCACTGGAACTGCTGAAATGTACAGATATTGCGGTGGTTCAAATGAGACAGATATCCTTGTTCTTCATAGGTTCAGTATTGTGCATGTCATTGCTTCACTGATCACCAGATAAGTGTGTTGTTTGTGTGTATTGTGCATGTGTAATGTAGATTCTTCTGTTTGTTAAATAACTGTGCTTAACATGAAACAGATTTTGATTAATTTTAGTGAACCAAAAACTGACCATCTCTCCATCTTGTTCTCTTTCTTTTCTCACTAGGGAAAAGAAAGTGAAGGAACATGCGGAGTTCAAAAAGACCAATATGGACAAAAGCAAGACCAAGCACAAGACAAAGCACAGGACAAAGGCTATGGCCAGCAGCAAGGACAAGGAATCAGTCCTGGCAAGGGAAAAGACCAAGAAGCAGGCCAAGGCCATGGCCAGGAACATGGGAAACAAGGAGCTCAAGGGACATGCTTCGGAGTAGCACAGGGAAAAGGTGAAGCACAGGACCAGCCAAAAGACCAGGGATATGGTCAGGGAAATGACTATGGAAAAGACCAGGGGAAAGACCAAGGAGAAGACCAACGAAAAGGCCAGGGAAAAGACCAGGGATATGGCCAGGGAAAAGACCAGGGATATGGCCAGGAATATGGTCAGGGAAAAGCTGAATAAAAACAAGTAGGAGGCGGCAAAGCACAAGACCAGTGGCAAGGCCACGGAGAAAAACAAGGAAAGGGCCAAGCAGAGGACAAGGGAAAGGGTCAAGAATATGGAAAACAAGGACAGGGTCATGAAGAGAGCCAAGGACAGGGATACAATGGAAAGTGCCAGGGTAAAGACAAGGGACAAAAGCAGGGAAAGTAACTCAGGCAGTTTGTATTAAGGGGACATGACAAGGAACCCTGCAAACAAAAGCCTTTGTCTATTAAGGCATGTTGTACAGCAGCTGCATTCAACTAACATCTCTTCAATTAAAGAGCCTTAAAACTGCAATCAAGCTCTATCTAGATTTTAGGAGTTGACATTTTAAAATGGATACAGTTGCAGTGAATACTTTAAAATAAATGTATGAATCAATTATCACTTGCTCAGTGCATTCCGTGCAAAAAATACATTTTCATTGATTTGTAAAACCACTCCTTCTACAATTATGTAGAACACTAGAGAAACAAATTGCATTGTCAGCTCCTGGAACAGATTGCTCACCATTGAGGAATATTACTGTTCAGGATGGACTTAACTCCCTTTCAATAGTCCAGAGAACTAAGATTCATCAAAACCACATCCACACTGATGATTTTTATCCACACAGTGGTTGTGTTTGATCTATTGGGAAAGCAATGCTTTGAACTTCAGAGAAATGTAGTTATACAGCTTCCTCTCTCCCATCACAGTATTGTGGTATATGCTTAAATGCGAAGGTCATGGTGGGCTTCTTGCTGTGTCTTTAGGTAACCCCCTTAATTTCTACACACAACTCTCTATTGTCTGATGTAATATATTCAGGAGGAAACTGGTGATAAGATGGTAAGAATGTAGCAGGATACAAATAGCAGATATAAGGAAAGAAATGCTGAAATGCCAAGATAAAATCAAAAAGGGGGAAAGTAGAGAGAGAGGGAGAGAGAAAGAGAGAATGGTGGAAGATATTCATCTACCTAGTGTATTTTTCACTACGTTTCTTCGTTTTGAACCTCTATATTATTGGCATCTAGTTTGGACAGAGGCCCGCTAAACAACTCCCAAACATGCATTACTTGCTATATCTGAGTGCATTGCTCTTGAAATGCAACCCCTGCTATTGCAACATTAATTTGACTGTTTCACAGAGCCTCACGCTTCCATTGGAAATTGGTAAGATATCAATAGCTTACTCTAAGGCAGCATTAAACAAACAGGTCACCCTGCATGTTCCCTTTGGGTCAGTTAGAAATTGTGGAGCATGATACATGTTTCCACACTTCATAATATATGTCATGCACCTTAAAGTGCTTTCTTGACCCCTGACAGTTGTGTTGCAGTACTCCTGTTTCAGAAGGATAAAAATAAATGAATTACAATCTCATATTGGCCTGATAAGATAAAATCTGCAATAAGTCATTAGTTTATTGACTTTGTTTTGGCACTTCTGACCGAAGGTTTTCCCATCTGTTCAGGACTCTTAGCAACACTTCCCACATTGTCTAAAAACCTGGAATTTAATGGGAACACTCACAATGCCCACGAGGAAGGGATGAAAAGTCTTGCTGTCCTCAAACATGCAAGTGAAAACCTGTGCCATCATCTTTTCAAGAAAGGATTTATTCCAGACTCTATCTCCACTACTCGGTGGAGCATCATGTGGGAAGGCCAGCAGAACCTGAAATGCCTTTAAAGTAGACTCAGCTGAACAGGTTAGTGGTAGTTGGACCTGGATGGTAGAAGAGTTTCACCTGGCAGCCTGAAGCCATGCAAGATATTTATTTGAAAAGAGTTCTGAGAGACTCATTGTAACACTGTACATATTCTTGAAACAGGAACTACATCACACTGTAGTAAACGGGGGAATATAGACCAAAGGAACTTGTCAGTGCTTGCACTGAGATAACCTAACAATGATATACTATTCCTTCTTATAAAAAACCATGCCATCAGGCCTACTGGCACTTCAGAACTAGTCAGTAAGAAGTGGGAGAAAGACATTGACACCTGACAGATAGAAGCAAACCAGCCTGTTGGAGGAACACTGGAAGGACTAGTCCTCCTCTGCTTGAGTTACTCTTATCCTGGCATTTGACTCCAAAATAGAGAGAATCAGAGTCTTAACCTGGTTCACAGAGAGGTTGGGACCAACCCTTTGTGGGGCAGCTGCCTCCTTGCTGGAAGTACTTGCTTTTAGAGTGCCTGAAGTCCAGGAACTCCAAGAAGTTCAAGATCAGAAGAGGCAGCTGCCAGTTCAGATAATAACAGTTAACTAGAGCGCATGTAGAACATAGTGCATCAGCTTTGGGGAGCCTCTTTCAACTTATTCAAACTGGACTTGGACCGCCACAGTCACTATTAAAACATCTGCAGGAAATATATTTTGCGCAAGACGCAATGAAGACTTAAAAACTACTACTACTGCAGGAGGGCAGCTTACACATCTGAAAGCCAACAGGACCATCAGCTTAGAGAGGTAGTCTGCAGCATATAGGTTACCGCCTTTCATCTAATTTCGATTGCTGTCTTTGAACATCTTCGGTGTTAAGGCCCCTGCTGCTTGTGAAATGATGATTTGTTTGCCACCTTTTACCAACCCATCCATTATTCTCAATTTTTAAAAATGTAAGACGGCGGACAAAAGCTGTGCCACATTATGCTGGTGAACTGTGCTGGACATTCTGCACCTTCTCCTTTCAAAGCAGTGGTATTTCAATTATGCACATTTCTTTGAGGGAGTTGAGAAGAGTGACTCAAGTAGGTGACATTGGATCTGAAAGTCACAGAAAACACGACACAGTTATTCACAAAATACAATCAACTGAAGAGGTCTGCTGGAAATGTTGAGTAAATAAAATCAGGCACAATAGTAGCCAGTGGGTCAGGTGTCCAGAAAGAAAGTTGAGGTGGTAGTGTAGGCTCACCGGCACACTCGTTCATTATCTCAGACACATAATGAAAGTTCTCATGGTGCAGATGTTTCAGAGATGCTTCAGGACTGGTCTTAGTCCACAGGGCTGCAGGTTTATATGGCTTCTGGACAGCCTTTCACATGAAAGTGTCTACCATTTACCATTCAGGTCTCAATCAGCTGGGCCTACATCTAGTCTGCAAGATCTGTGAATGCTTCTCTCTAATATGGGCTGTCCAGCTCCTCTTCTCCCAATCAGGCCATAGCCAAGGATCTAGGATTCTTCCCATCCTTAGGGGAGAGCAAATTTAAATCCTGAATTAACACCTCTAATCAATTGGTGCTCCAAAGCTTCTTCTGGCATCACAGACATTGATGATAATGACAGAGGGTGGCATATGGTTTACATTTTTACAAGATGCTTTTAATTTCATCAGACAAAAGTTTAAATAAAACGTGAAGTATTGTGAGGTTTGTTATACATTTGGAGAATTAATATTCATATCTTTGTTCAGTTGGCAAATTGGTTTGTACTGTGAACTCCTGTTCACAAATGGCAGATAAATGGTCAATGAAGTCAGTCAGTCAGTCATAAATACTTTATTCAACTCAAAGAAGGCATAAAAGTTAGCATCAAATACAGTACCATACATAACATAGTTAAAAGAGAAACATAAAAAGATACAGTTTAAAACAAAACAGAGAACCTCTGATCTCAGTATTTACTACGAGTCCACAGAGTAGTTAAAATATCATTTGAAACAGCATGTGTAACCTCCTCGCTTCCAAAAGCTATGTAAATGGGCAAGGGCCAAGTCATTAGACCTAATTCCTGATGCTAGTAATACTGGGTGGAGAAACTGCCTCCTCTGTGCAGCATATAGAGTGCAGAATAATATAACGTGCCTTGCGCTCTGAAATGAAAGACCATCACACGGGCAGAGAGATAGTGATGGAAGCATGGTTTCCAACAGTGCCCTGCGCAGGGAAGGTCACCAGAAAGTGTACAGTTTTAAGCTAGAATCTAGTCAGCAAGAATTTGTGGTTATTTGCAAATACAGTGCAGGATGCACTTTGGCACATGACTGTTTTTTGCCAGTCCCCTACTGCCCCACCTCCTCTATTCACCAAGCGAGTGGCTTGGGTGTGCTTATAGAAGAGCTTGTTTACTCTACACACTGATCAGGAAGTAAGGGCATCTGGGCTTGCAAATGTTCTGGACCGCCTAAAGCTGTCAGAGCATCTCTGATGTACTTAAGCCACAGTATATCTAGGGTCTTATCCAGGCTATGCAGTTGGCCAAAACTGACCTACAGAAGAGGGCTTCGGCATTAATCCAGACTCTAAGCCAGAGTAACAAAGGATCTTCTATATAGCCAAGCCCAACTTCTTTACAGCAAAACAATTTTGAAGTAGCTTGCGAAACTGCCAATAACCTTCTTGTTCTCAGCAATTTGGAGGCAGTTACTGTTGGCATAGCCCTAGACACCAGCACCAAAAGTAGCAAAGGGTACACACTTACTCCTAAAAATACAAAGCAGCTCTTTCACAGGTTTATGCCCCAGATTTTTAGAAAATCTAAAAACAGCATCCACAGAACTTTGAAATTGTAAAACTCTGATGCTCCCTAAAAATGTCCAAATAAAATCAATGTCAATAGGCACACATAAGTAAGTAAAGTGGGGAACGTTTACGATCTCAGAGCCACCCATGGCAAACTTCCTAGTTTTAGCTAGTTTTTGGCCACATTTCATTTTAAACTAATTTGTTCTATTTGTCCTAACAACCAAATTAGCAATAAAACTGTTAAAAGCGTTCAACAGGATTTGATGGCCATTGGCTGTTCTTGCTATGAGGACCGCATCATCTGCGTAAAGTAGTACAGGGACTTGGCACAGATTGATTTTTGGTAAGTCTTTCCCAGTACTGGAAAAAGGTCCTCATAACAGATGGAAATTCTTCTGTCAGATCGTCTTCCTTACTATATCGGACTTTTGCTACTATGTGCGCATGGAGCCTGCGGAGCAATGATCTAATTGCAATATCAACCCCAATTTGTGTCATAATATCCCATAGTTTAGATCAATCCACTGTGTCGAAGGCACAGGTTAAGTTCATAAAAGCATGGTGGACACATCCTTTTTTTGCCTTTGTATATTTTTGGATGATAAGTAATAAATTCAGTGTCTGCTTTATTGTTCCTAGGCCTCTATGGAACCCAAATTAAACATCGGAAAGGCCCCACGTTTCCACTGCCCATTTTTCTAGTTTTGTTAAAATTACTCTGCCTAGGATCTTCACTGAACTATCTAACAAAGAGATAAGACAATAGCGACGGGGCTATCCCTTATCTCTTCTTTTGAAAATAGGTATGATGATTGCCTCAATGAAGTCCTATACTAGAGAACCTCTCTGTTTCCTGTTTAAGAGTAAAGAGAATTTTAAGAACTATGGCTTGGTGCCAGACACATTTATGCATTATGCAGAAACACTTGCAGTCAAAACTTTGCTCCACCTTGAGACATGGTGGAGATTCTAGCTTGACAGGTCTGGTCCCATTTTGTTTTCCTTGAACCACCTTCGGTACCTCCTGGAGCTTGTGAAGAAGATTACTAACCATCCAAAAATGTAGGAGTTGTTATATTCAGTCTGAAGTTGACCATGGCCCCCAACACAATAGCTTGCAGACTAGGCAAATTAAGGTGACACAGTTCAAGTATTATTCTCTTCTTAATCTCCTGCAAACGCTCTCTAGAAATAATTTGCCCACTGTATGCTGCCACACTGCAGCAAATACACTATTTCTGCTCTTCTAGTTTAAACCGGTGAGTACAGCATAGTCAATACCATCTTCAAAATATGCATTTGTGAATACCAGTACTATGTGAATACCAGGATGTCACTCTGAAAACAACACTACTCATTGTAGAATAAATGGTTAATAACTCTTTAAAAACAATGCTGCAAAAAAACAAGCTAAAAGACACAACACTAA
>CAWUFW010026826.1:0-30630 GCA_963921515.1 Calotriton arnoldi
CCATACGACTTCACACGACACATGTGTGTCTTCCACAGTAGTGCTACTCATTTGCGTTGACATCCAATACCAGTGGACTACATGGTCATGTCACGACTGCCGTGTACTTCACATACTCTCATCCTCTCTCATTCGTACTTGTGAAATGAGTCAGCGGAGACAGTTTTGGTTTCAAACATTATATTGAGTCTTCTGTCCTCTGTGATGCAGTGTAGTGGACACTACTGGCAGCGGAATACATGTTGAGGATATACTGAGCATGATTACAAATTGGATAGGGTGTGGGGTTACATGTGATTGGCTGTTGCATGTGGGATGTGGGCTTCAGAGTTACATCTGCTTGGCCAAGGCTGTGCTAATGTACATTTACGTATAGCTGCGGAGCTGCGGACTTTGACACAGACGGTATACATGTAGCCTACCAGACCGCTCGGCATCATGGGCACAGTCCATCTCAGTTCCATGTGACAGGTTTGCTGCGGTTGTTCCTCATGCACGCGTGCATGTGAGATGACATCAGGGCATGTGCTTGCGTGCATGCAGCGGCGTGCCACTTGTTGTTGCACTGTGGTGGTTACTGGACATGTCACAGTCACTGGGGTCGTGTTGTTGTTGTATGCACTTGTCGTCCATGCAAAGGTCCTGGTATGGGATTCCCGGGGCGGGGGTGGGAGGGGTGCAGCACCCACAGACTCCAGGCGACCTATTCATGTCCACTGAGCGGTGTGTGTGTCCATGTGCGCTGGATCCATGTCGTGTCCTGGTTGTTCGTGCAGTTCCGTCCATGTGGGTGCGATACACAGAGCCCATGCCACTGCCTCCCACGATGCATGCGGTGTTCCTGGATGTGATGGGGAACAGTGTGCATGTCCCGGTCATATCCGATGTCATGGCGATGTCGTTGATGGTGTGGTTACAGTTGCCGGTCGTTTGGTATGGCTGTTGTGGTGGTGACTGGCCAGTCCGTGCGGAAGCTGAGCATGGGTGCGGGGTTGGACTTCATAGGTCACTCGGGGAACCTGCGTTGTGGTCCGACGTATTTACAGGTTGTCAGGTATGCGATGCCGTCCAGCAGGGCTTCCATGTCATTGGTGGTGTACATGTTTGCCAGCCAATGAAGCGGATGGTGGCTCTCAAGGTGTTGTTCGTAAGTTGTCCCTTGGAGGACCATGATGGGGCATGCTGGGTGACATTCGATGTAGCTGTTCTCGATGATCCGTCGTGTGGAGGCACAGTGGTCCCATTTCAGTGCGGGTGCGATGTTGGCCACATACGCCATGCCCCCATAGGCAGAGCAGGCCCTGTCGTGTGCGTCCAGAGGGAGGAGTAGTGGTAGCAGGTCCGCCTTCAGACATGCCGGGTTGGAGAGGCATATCTCGACGGGATGCTGGTAGGGACACCTCCGACAGTAGAAGACGGGCATGACGCAGCTGAACAATGTGATGCGGTAAGTCAGTCGGTAACTTACGTTCAGCAGGGACAGGAGATCGCATCCCAATGTATGTATCGTGTTGGTTTTGTACAGCTTGAGCTGTTCGGCGTAGTTGGGTAGGTGTGTTGCGGTTGCCATTTCGCAGCGGTTCGTTGAGGTGGCGTGCTCCGGCTGTGTGTGCAGTCTGCAATGTGCACGCTCCGGGGTTGCTGTGAGCTCTGTGTAGTCGTAGGGAGACAGGACTTGTGTTCTGTTGGCTTGTTTGGAGGACACGGGCCCTCTTCCCACATGCTTCTCAGACAGTTCAAGGTCAGTGCTGTGTGACTCCTTCCAATTAACTTGCATGTGGCCGACATGGGGGAGTGTTTTCTTCTTTCTTCCCCGTCCGTTGTGTGCTTCTGTGATATGCGCTATCTGCCCTGTGGTCGGTCTCTCGGCATGCCTGTGTTGGTCTATTCTTGGACAATGGCTGTATTCACCGGCTTCTGTCGTAGGGCTGTGGTTTCGGAGTTGGAATGGAAGGTCATTCAGTGCTGTCTGCTCTCCCTTGTGTGGGCGGCAGGCTGCCTTTCCGCTCTGCATTGGGCCTTGTGTGTGGATGTTATTCTTGGGCCACCTGTTGTCGGTCCCCGGGCTCTTTGGTGTTCCGTTTCATGTGTCTTGTTCATATGTGCAGGGTGGTATGGGTTTTTCAGTGTGGTACTGGCGTTCCTCTTCCCGAAGGGGCCCTGCTTCTCCTAGTTGGTGTTGCCGCCGCTGTGTGCTTCGCCATGTTTGTTACACTGGGGTGTGTCCTGCTGTTGCGTGACTTCACTGACATGTGTGCGTCGGTTGTGTGGCTTTGGGTGTTGTCCGTGAATTGGGCGTTGGGGACATGTCTGTGGCAGGCCTGTCACGTGTCATGTGAGTTCGGGGTGGGGCTGATGTGTGTGCTGCTTGGTTGTGTCCCTGTGTCTGTGTGCGACGCATGCATGGCGCTGCGGTTGGCCTCTGCGTTGTGCGCATGTG
This sequence comes from Calotriton arnoldi, assembly GCA_963921515.1. Classification (NCBI taxonomy): domain Eukaryota; kingdom Metazoa; phylum Chordata; class Amphibia; order Caudata; family Salamandridae; genus Calotriton; species Calotriton arnoldi. Next base: position 2,441 of record CAWUFW010026826.1, read on the forward strand.
GTGGCGGCGTCATCGGCGCTTTGTGGCCGTGACGGGGTGGTTGGTTCCTAGTCCCAGGTGGTGTGTACACATGTGTTCCGCGATGTTAGGATTTGGCCTGTGTGTCATATGTGGATGCAATGGTGGATGTGTAGTGTACACGCGCTGGTGGGGGGTTGTCCGCTTTTTCCGCCCTTGCACTGTGTGCGCTGTTTGCGTGCACTTGTTGTGTGTGTGCCTACCTGCGTCTCCGCGGTACGTTGCGTCCTTGGTGGTGCATCAGCAGAAGCATGGGGAGGGCCTGCAGTGCTGGATTCATGCTCGGGATGCCGCTTCTTCGTTTTCCGTGCTCTGCGTCCGTGTTACCGCCTCTCTTTCACGTGCGGTGTCTCTTAGCCGTGGGAGCCGTTTGTTTGCGGCATCGTAATTTATACGCCGGGCGGGACGTGTTTCGTCGGACGGTGTGTGTCAGTTGTGCTGCGCCGCTACGTGTACGGGCGCACTTTGATGGCGGACGGTGTTGCTGGCTTGCCGGCGGTGTTTGGCCTACTTTACGCATCGTAATTGGACGGGCGTGTGGACTGCTGCGTGCCGGCGGTAACTGGTGGTTTTTGCATCCGCCAGCACGGCGGTTGTGCTTCCGCCCGCCATCGTAATGAGCCCCTTAGTTTCTTTTGCAAGCGTTTTATTCCATCATAGTTAATGCAACAGTATATACTTTACTGAACATGATACTAAGAGACAGGGGAAAGGTTGCTCCAGGGGAACGTGCAGGAATAGAAAAGTGCTCAAGCTGTGCGAAGGGTAAATAAAATTCAGATGATGCGGTGAAGGAATGGGTTAAAATAGTTCATTCATTGGACTGATGGATAATTCTCAGTCTTTGTTCTACCTGGCCACATTTTATAACTTCAAACCAATTTCCATTTAATTTCGAAATACACAATACAATTCTTGTGAGGCACGTTAAGGTCAGAGACTGGTGGTCCAGGTTAGATGTATATGGGCGTCGACGTTTCGACCCGTCTTGGGGCTCAAGGGATAATTGGGGGCCTCGGCCTGCGGGTCTTCCTCAGGACGGTGGGGGCAACCAGCGTCCCGGGCGGATTGATCGCGCCTGACCCGTGTTTGTACAGCTCCAGCATTGATTGCCCATTGACTGCACTGGAAACAATAGCCAGTATCTTACCTTTTATTTATGGATGGGGACGCACACTATGCCTAAACCAACAGGAGGTTCCCCTACCCAGCGAGGACCAGCGGGTGTATAACTAAGACATTACACCGACACACAGGTTGCCCCCACCGTCCTGAGGAAGACCCGCAGGCCGAGGCCCCCAATTATCCCTTGAGCTCCAAGACGGGTCGAAACGTCGACGCCCATATACATCTAACCTGGACCACCAGTCTCTGACCTTAACGTGCCTCACAAGAATTGTATTGTGTATTTCGAAATTAAATGGAAATTGGTTTGAAATTATAAAATGTGGCCAGGTAGAACAAAGACTGAGAATTATCCATCAGTCCAATGAATGAACTATTTTAACCCATTCCTTCACCGCATCATCTGAATTTTATTCACCCTTCGCACAGCTTGAGCACTTTTCTATTCCTGCACGTTCCCCTGGAGCAACCTTTCCCCTGTCTCTTAGTATCACGTTCAGTAAAGTATATACTGTTGCATTAACTATGATGGAATAAAACGCTTGCAAAAGAAACTAAGTTTGTGGCTGTTGCACTTTAGTAAATTGTTTGTAATTAATTACTGTGAGCCAATAGGAATTGGGCTCAGCAAATAATTTGTTATATTATTATTGTAGGTTGTGATTCAATTCTTTTTTTGAAAATTAGGTCTAGGACCATTGTTTTTTGTAATAAGAAATCAGACACCCCTATATGCATTTTTAGAGGTGGTTTATAGGGTCCAAATACATCACACCTGTGCTCAGGTATTGGCAACAGGGAGACTCAGATTGTTCGTAACCAGCGCTGCCATCTTAAAACAGACCTTGTCACTCCGTATTAATACAAATTGGAAAGGACTAAAGCTGACTGTCCAATTCTGTCAGTGTGGCTTCCATCTGAGAAACACAAAACTATTAATAAAATATTTTATGTGACAAAAGGTTTTTAAAAACCGGTGCCAGCGACACTAGAGAAGTAAATTGTGCGGCTCGTAAAATGCAATTTGCCATCCTAAAGCTCCACTGGGAATATTAGGGATAAACCGGAATGATAACCATAAAAATGGAAAATTAAAAACAAAATAGTCTAACCCATTGGTGAACAATGACGCCTTGTAATTAATTGCCTGATAATGAGGAATTTCACCAGCCGCAGCAATAGAAGGGAAAATACCACACCCTCGTTGCCTGTATCATAGTAAGTGCCCTAGTGGAAAATGTTACCTACCCAGTAAGTATCTGTTTCTGGCATGTAGTGTTGTAGATTCACATGCTTAGCATAAGTCCGCCATCTAGTGTTGGGTTCGGATGTCTGCAAGTTGTTTCTCTTCGAAAAAGTCTTTTGAGTCAGGAGGTATTATGACTTTTCCTAATGCGCATGGTCATCAACTCCATTGTTGATGGACCGAGGGTGTGGTATTTTCCCTTCTATTGCTGCGGCTGGTGAAATTCCTCATTATCAGGCAATTAATTACAAGGCGTCATTGTTCACCAATGGGTTAGACTATTTTGTTTTTAATTTTCCATTTTTATGGTTATCATTCCGGTTTATCCCTAATATTCCCAGTGGAGCTTTAGGATGGCAAATTGCATTTTACGAGCGGCACAATTTACTTCTCTAGTGTCGCTGGTAGGTCGCTCCCCCACCACACAGCTCCGCCTGTGCTGTCCGCCCGCTGCTGCTGCTGGTAAGCTCGCCCCTCCGCTTGTGGCCTCGGTGCCCGTGTTTTTCTTCTGTTTTTGCTGTCCATTTTGCCTTCTGTACCCCCGCTGCCCCACTGTACTGTGCCCGTATTTCTTCTGTTTTCTCTGTCCATTTTGCCTTCTGTGCCCCCGCTGCCCCACTGTACTGTGCCCGTATTTCTTCTGTTTTCTCTGTCCATTTTGCCTTCTGTGCCCCCGCTGCCGCACTGTACTGTGCCCGTATTTCTTCTGTTTTCTCTGTCCATTTTGCCTTCTGTGCCCCCGCTGCCCCACTGTACTGTGCCCGTATTTCTTCTGTTTTTGCTGTCCATTTTGCCTTCTGTGCCCCCGCTGCCCCACTGTACTGTGCCCGTATTTCTTCTGTTTTTGCTGTCCATTTTGCCTTCTGTGCCCCCGCTGCCCCACTGTACTGTGCCCGTATTTCTTCTGTTTTTGCTGTCCATTTTGCCTTCTGTGCCCCTCGCTGCCTCTCTCCATTCCCGCCGCTGCGTCCCCTGCGGCCCCGCCCCCCTGACTGCCCATTCGCTGCCCCTGCCTCCCAGCTGCTCCTCCCTCCCACCTCCCCATATATGGCGGCCGCTGCGCGGTGAGGAGAGCGACCCTTGACCTTGCCAGGAGGTCGCTCCCCCACCACACAGCTCCGCCTGTGCTGTCCGCCCGCTGCTGCTGCTGGTAAGCTCGCCCCTCCGCTTGTGGCCTCGGTGCCCGTGTTTTTCTTCTGTTTTTGCTGTCCATTTTGCCTTCTGTACCCCCGCTGCCCCACTGTACTGTGCCCGTATTTCTTCTGTTTTTGCTGTCCATTTTGCCTTCTGTGCCCCCGCTGCCCCACTGTACTGTGCCCGTATTTCTTCTGTTTTTGCTGTCCATTTTGCCTTCTGTGCCCCCGCTGCCCCACTGTACTGTGCCCGTATTTCTTCTGTTTTTGCTGTCCATTTTGCCTTCTGTGCCCCTCGCTGCCTCTCTCCATTCCCGCCGCTGCGTCCCCTGCGTCCCCGCCCCCCTGACTGCCCATTCGCTGCCCCTGCCTCCCAGCTGCTCCTCCCTCCCACCTCCCCATATATGGCGGCCGCGGCGCGGCCGCGCCGCTGGTGCGCCTAAGGCAAGCCCGTCTGCGCCCGTCCGCGACTGGACCGCGCCCAGCGCCAGAACCCCTGGGCCGCGCGCCCCCCGCTCCAGCCTCGAGGACCGACGCCGATACGATGCCACCACACTCCACGCTCTCAACCCCGGACGGACGCACAACTGCTTCAAGGCCGCCCCGAAACGCACCCATGGTCCCTTCACCTGCCGGAACTGCAGCTACACCAGCCTCAGAGCCACCGAGGCGCCCGCCAAGAAGGACCTCAACCACCTCCGGTGCATCCTACTGAACACCCGCTCCGCACGCAAACACGCCGTCGAGCTCTGGGACCTGCTCGACACATCATCACCAGACGTCGCCTTCCTGACTGAGACCTGGATGAACGACTCCTCTGCCCCCGACATCGCCATAGCCATCCCAGACGGCTATAAGATCACCCGCAGAGACCGCATCAACGCAGTAGGAGGAGGAATCGCCATCGTCCACAAGAACACCATCAGGGTCTCGACCAGCACCGACGACACTCTCAGCACCGCCGAACACATGCACTTCCAGATCCACACGGACCCCAACACCACCCTTAGAGGCACCCTTGTCTACAGACCCCCTGGACCCCGACCCCAGTTCAGCGACTCCATCGCCGACTTCATCAGCACGCACGCCCTGACCTCTACCGACTACATCCTCCTCGGAGACCTGAACTTTCACCTGGAGAACAACAACGACAGCAACTCCACCACCCTGATCGACAGCCTCGCCAACCTCGGCCTGAGCCAGCTCGTCACAACACCGACCCACTCCGCCGGCCACACGCTTGACCCCATCTTCTCCTCAAGCTCCCACGTCTCCTTCAGCCACACCACGGAACTCCTCTGGACCGACCACCGCTGCATCCATTTCACCTTCCAGAAACCCACCCCACACCACCGCACCCAACAGATCCCAGGCCGCTGCTGGAGCAAAGTCACCGAAGACCAACTCCGGACAACCCTCGCTCTCAGCCCTCCCTCCGACCCATCCAACACAGACGACGCTGCCTGCAACCTCAGACGATGGATGGACGACTGTGCCAACACCCTCGCCCCGCTGAAAAAGCTCACCTACAGCGACACCACCAAAAGAGCCAGCTGGTTCACCTCGGAACTCCTAGCTTCCAAGCGTACCTGCCGGAAACTAGAGAAGAAATGGCACAGTGATAAGACACCGGACAGCCACACAGCCCACAAAGACGCCATCCGTAACCACCACCACCTCATCAGGTCCGCCAAGAGAATCTCCTTCAAAGACCGCCTCGACAACAACGCACACAACAGCAAGGAGCTTTTCAACATCGTGAAGGAACTCTCCAATCCCAGCTCCAACACCAACGACATCCCGCCGTCTCAACCCCTGTGCGATTCCCTCGCCACCTTCTTTCACCGCAAGATCGTCGACATCCACGACAGCTTCAACACCCAGACAGCCCCAACTAAGATCGATGCACCAGACCCGCCACACACCATCGACCACGACCCCCTGCCATCCTGGGCCAGCGTGAACATCGAGGACACCATCAAGACCATGAGCACAATACACTCCGGCTCCCCGTCAGACCCTTTCCCGCACCACATTTTCAACAAAGCCAGCAGCTCCATCGCACCCCACCTGTGCAACATCATCAATCTCTCCTTCGAGACCGCGACCTTCCCAGAGAGCTGGAAACACGCAGAGATCAACGCCCTACTCAAAAAACCCAAGGCGGACCCGAGAGACCTCAAGAACTTCCGGCCCATCTCTCTGCTTCCGTTCCCAGCCAAGGTCATCGAGAAGATCGTCAACAAACAGCTAACCCGATACCTCGAAGAAAACAGCATCCTGGACCCATCCCAATCAGGGTTCCGCAGCAACCACAGCACTGAGACTGCCCTCATCGCCGCCACCGACGACATCAGGATCCTGCTGGACAATGGTGAGATCGCAGCCCTCATCCTGCTGGACCTCTCCGCCGCCTTCGACACTGTCTGCCACCGCACTCTACGCGCACGCCTCCACGACGCAGGGATCCGAGACAAGGCCCTGGAATGGACCACCTCCTTCCTCGACGGCAGAACCCAGAGAGTCCGCCTCCCACCTTTCCGATCCGAAGCCTCCGAGATCATCTGCGGCGTACCCCAGGGATCGTCCCTCAGCCCAACACTGTTCAACATCTACATGGCCCCGCTCGCACGCATCGCCAGACAGCACGACCTCAACATTATCTCCTATGCCGACGACACTCAACTGATCCTCTCCCTCACCAAGGACCCCTCGCCGCCAAAGCCAATCTCCATGAAGGAATGAAGGCCGTCGCCGATTGGATGAAGATCAGCCGACTAAAGCTGAACACGGACAAAACGGAGGTCCTCATCCTCGGCTCCAACCCCTCAGCCTGGGACGACTCCTGGTGGCCAACGACGCTGGGAGCAGCCCCGACACCCACCGACCACGCACGCAACCTGGGAGTCATCCTCGACTCAACGCTCTCCATGGCCAAGCAAGTCAACGCAGTCTCCTCCTCCTGCTTCAACACCCTCCGCATGCTTCGCAAGATCTACAGGTGGATCCCGACAGACACAAGAAGAACAGTCACCCAGGCCCTCGTCAGTAGCAGACTTGACTATGGGAACGCCCGCTACGCGGGAGCCCCGGCCAAGCTCATCAAGCGACTGCAACGCATACAAAACGCCTCCGCACGCATGATCCTCGACGTACCACGCCACAGCCACATCACCCCCCACTTGAGGAACCTGCACTGGCTCCCCGTCGACAGGAGGATCACCTTCAAACTCGTCATCCACGCACACAAGGCACTCCACAAAACTGGCCCAGCCTACCTCAACAGACGACTCTTCTTCTACGTCCCCAACCGCCAGCTCCGCTCCGCCGACCTCTCCCTCGCCACCGTCCCTCGCATTCGAAGAACAACCACCGGCGGCAGATCCTTCTCTCACCTCGCCGCCAAGACCTGGAACACCCTTCCACTAAGCCTATGACAGACCCAAGACCTGCTGACCTTCAGGAGGCTACTCAAGACCTGGCTGTTCGACCAGTAGCAGCACCCCCCCCCCCTTCCCTCTCCCCAGCGCCTTGAGACCCTCGCGGGTAAGTAGTGCGCTCTACAAATTCTGTGATGGATTGATTGATTGTTAGATTATTTTCTCACATGACTGGTGAGGATAGAACGTGAAGTAAAGTATGGCATAAGGTGATGTCCATGCAGAAGGAATTTGTGAAGCAATTGTGAAACTAACTGTAACAAGCACAAGTGACCAGGGAGGAGGGTGGGCACATGTGAATCTACAGCACTACATGCCACAAACAGAGGCTCACTTGGTAAGTAACATTTTCTGTTCTAGGCCATTCTGACTCTAGATACACATGCTTTGCATAGATTGTAAAGCAGTTCTCCTCAATAAGGGGTGGTTAACCTGTTACAGCTGCTTGAAATAGTGCTCGTAAGACTGCTTGAGCCTCATTGACTTTTTGGCGTGCCAGTACATCTACTAAGTAATGTTAGTACATGTATATGGGCTAGACCATGTAGCTGCTTTACATATATCAGCTATGGATATGTTTCCTGGGAAGGCCATTGAAGCTCCTTTTTGTGAGTGGAGTGAGCTCTAGGAGGAATGGGTAAAGTTCTTTTAGCTTTAGCATAGCATGTCTGGATGTATTTAACAACCCACGAGACGGCAGCGCATTGCCGGGACTAACGACCGGTTATGTAATCCTGATATAATCCCAACTGAACTATCTGAAATTCGTGTTAATCCAGCAGATCTCCCACGCCGACAGCAAGTCCACGGCAGATCGCATCACTTGAAGTGGTTGCAAGTAAAGATGACCTACTAATCACAATTGAATAGGTGATTTACCAAGGGCTGTCATCTCCTACTCCCCCACACCTGTCCTGATGAAGACCCGCCTTGACTTCTTAATTAAGCATTGATTGTGTTGAAACGTCGACGATCTCTTAGGGTCCAGATATACCAAGGCTCTGGGTGCAAATGATTAAATAATTTGTACATGCATTAGAGTCATTGTTTTTGTCGTAATATTCTGGCCCGCAACATTCTTCTCCCTTGTATATACTGTGGTTTTAATCACCTTGTACATAATATATACACCATGTTCTACCACTGAGCACAAAGTCACTTTAGTACACATCACTATAAGCTTCACCTTGTCTTGACAGCCTTGTTTTCAAACTTGCGAGTATATAAATGCTTGAATATATATAAAATACAAGAATATTCGCTAATTCGCGTCCGTGTTTTTTGCTATGTGTTCCATAATTTTTCAGATATCATTAATGAAGGTTTTGTAATAATATATAAAAGAAATAATCCTTTTGCAAAGAAATATTGCGCATGCCCGACAGAACCATTGTTTTTGTTTGTGTATTTAACAACCCAGCGTGCAATGCCGGATTTAGAAATGGCCATTCCCTTGTGAGGTTTTGAGAAAGCGACAAATAGCTGTTATTACTTTCTAAATGATTTAGTCTTGTCAATATAATAAATGAGAGCTCTTTATACATCTAAGGTATGGAGAGCCCTTTTTGCAACTGAATCAGGTTGGTGACAAAGGACAGGTAGTTCAATAGATTGATTAAGATGGAATTGTGAGACCACCTTAGGAAGAAATTTTGGGTTGGTACGAAGTACAAAACTATCCCATGTACTTGGAAGAAAGGTTCTTCTAAAGTGAATGCCTAAAGCTCACTGACACATCTGAATGAAGTGGTAGTAATTAGGAATGTTACCTTCCAGGATAAAAACTGGAGGGGGCAGGGGTGAAGGGGCTTAAATGGAGGGCCCATTAATCTTGTTAATACAATACTGAGATTCCATGTGGGAGCGGGAGGAACTCTAGGAGGAAGTACATCGTAATGCCTTTACAACGAATCCATTACAACACATATGCCATTACATCCAAGCTATTACAACACATATGATATTACAGCGCATGCTTTTACAATGCGATTTTAGGTAAGTAGTTTAGGTAAGTTGTGGTCTTGAATTTTCCAAATATTTTTGTATTTATTGTTTTATTAATAATTAATTGATTTATTAATATTGATTTATTAATAATTTATTTAATTAATTTATATTTTCCTAAAAAATGAAAAAGGGGTTTTGGGTGGGGGAGTGTTTTAATACCCATGTATTAATTGTAATATATGTGTATTAATCAGTTTTAATTTTAATATTAATTTTAGTAGTTTTAAAATTATTATAATTAATACTTAAGAGGGTGTAACACTCATCGTCTGGCATGGGATGCAAGGGAACTAGGGGTTTTGGGTGGGGGAGTGTATTAATTTTAATGCCTGGCTATTAATCAGTTTTTATTTTAATATTAATTTTAGTAATTAAAAAAAAAACTCTAATGTTTATGAGGGTGTAACACCCATCCTCTGGCACGGTATGCAAGGGAATTAGGGGTTTTGGGTGGGGGAGTGTATTAATACTCAGGTATTACTTTTAATACCTGGCTATCAATCAGTTATGAATTTAATATCAATTTTAGTAATTTTAAAAGAATTAAAATTAATACTTATGAGGGTGTAACATCAACCCTCTGGTACAGGATGTCAGAGAATTAGGGGTTTTTGGTGGGGAGTGTATTAATACCCAGATATTAATTTTACCATCTGGGTATTAATTTGTTTTATTTTAGAAAAATAATTTTAGTATTGTTAAAAAAATAAAAATTATTACTTATGAGGGTGTAACACCCATCCTGTGGCATGGGATGCAAGGGAATTAGGGGTTTTGGGTGGGGGAGTGTATTAATACGGATGTTTTAATTTTAATAAATTGGTATTAATTAGTTTTGATGTTAATTTTTGCAATTTAAAAAAATTGTAATTAATACTTATGAGGGTGTAACACCCACCCTCTGGCACGGGATGTAAGGGAATTAGGGGTTTTGGGTGGGGGAGTGCATTAATACCCAGATATTAATTTTCACACCTAGGTATTAATTTGTTTTATTTTAAAAATATTTTTAATAATTTTACAATAATTAACATTAATACTTATGAAGGTGTAACAACCACCCTCTGGCATTGGATGCAAGGGAATTAGGGGTTTTGGGTGGTGGATTGTATTAATATCCAGACATTCATTTTAATACCTGGGAATTAATCTAATAGTATTAATAATATTAATTTTATAATATTTCAAATAAATAAAATCAATAGTTATGAGGGTTTAACCCTCATGATATGGCATATGGTTGTTGGATAAATAGGGGTTTTGTGTAGTGGAGTGTACTATTTAAAAAAATCTATTTATTAATTTTAGTAAATATTATATAAATTGATAAAACATAAAATTAGGTAAACGGATATTTACACTCATACTAATTTATAAATATACAGTAAATATTATAATAATTAACATTTATCAATTTTTATTGAAATAATTAAATAGGACACATAAAATGTAATAGTAAAAAGATTTATTTATTTAAAAAAATATAACACTGAATTAAAAATGTGAAAAAAATTATTAAAAATAAGTTTCAATATATATTATTTTTTTTAAATAAAAACGTTTTCAAATTAGTACATTTACTATTTTTTCAAACATTTATTTTCTGTACATTCCGATGATTTTCCTTTGAGTTCAGTGGGAGAAATTGTAATTTTTTCCTTTTTACTTTCGGAGTTGACTTTCGCGGTTGTGCGTCTGTTTCTACAGTTGGTGGAGCGTTGCGGTCAAGATCAGAAGCAAGGAAGAGCTGCGGTCAGGTAAGACATATTTTATTGTAAGGAGAGATGAGGGATGTAGTTAGATATATGCATGCATTTTGATGTATGTTTTGCATGCACGTCGTGTTTTCATCGACCGCCAGCCTTTGAATTATTTGCCAACACACCAACTCCTTCTCACATTTAAAAAAAAAAAAATTTTTGTATAGCACTGTATTCTATTGTGTTTGGTACAGTATTTTGTGCTTATGTACATAAGTGTTTGTGTTTATGTAATGTAAATATTGCACTATTTGTGTGAAATAATAATCATTGAAAAGACCAATATATATAAAAAGAAAAAGGAATAAGAGAAAAATATGATGGAAAAATAAAAAATAATAAATATATTTTGTAATAAAAAGAATTGTCCTTAGTCATATGTACATGTTCATCTCACATGCACTCTCTTGTATGTATCACCTCCAGTTAAGACTTAAGCCTGATGTACAGTGATAACTAAATAGTATAGATCTTGTGCTTAGCCTTTCTCTTTACCCCTTATAGTACCTCTCCCTACAGCTAGCAAGATTCATTGTTTTCAGTAGGGGTCCCCTTCTTACCAAATTGTAATTCTCGCAGCCTGTCTGTGAGGGGATAGCCGTTCTAGGCTTGTCCAGTTGCTTAAATCCCTCTGTGCCTTTGCTCTCAGAGGACCACATTGTTTAGAGCACTTCTTGTAGCCACACAATTATTATTTTCATTTACCTTTTTACTTTGTAACAATTTTTCTAGTTTCTCTATTTTTCCTCTCTAATTCTACATCACATTGTGATTTTACACTATAGCTATAACGTCTTCTATTACCTAATATTCAATACCATCCATTGGGTTAATAAACATCATGGCCAATCTTTTGACATTTGGCTTTACTGATGATGATTTTGCGTCAATGGTAGGCAGTACAGGATCGTTTGGCCAACAGCCAACCGTTAATCCTGACAAAAATGAGAATCTCAATAAACTCCTGGCTTTAAAGAAAAAGACCAAAAGGATAGAACTACATGGTCAAAACATGCTGGAATACTTAAGAGCAGGTGTAATTCCCCAAGGACTGAGAGTCAAAAATATCCCGGGACTATTTGTCCAACTTAAAGCATTTCTTGAAAAATGGTCAATTATTGCAAACCGATGTTCGCGTGATTTAATGATGTCGATCGTTGAAACAGCTAAAGAAATGCTACAAGTATTAATCGTTGAAATCTTGGAATTAGAAAATAAAATCAAAAACAACACAGCTGTAGATGAAGCCAAGAAAACACTAGAGGAGTTAGACCTAGAAATAAATTCTTATACGGAATATCTTCATAAAAGGAAAACTGAAAAACTAAAAAAAGACATTCGGTTTTCGAATAGGGAAAACACGTATCCCTATTTATCAGAACACTATTACACACAACAGGAAGGTGGTCAACAAGAACAACAAGATTACAGACGATATAATAGAAAAGTAACAACGTTTTCAGAAACGTCTGATTCGGTTAACGACAGTGCACCTAATCAGTCTGATAATAGAAATAACCGGTCCACATCCAGACCCTACCAAACTCCCCAGTCTTTTTTAGGGAGGCGCAATCAAAGAAGAGGCAACTGGCGGCCTCAATATCAACCCCGTTACCGGGGAAATCATCAGACGAATCAGAACCAATTTCTAGTAACGCGAAATGCCCAATACTGGAGAGAGTAGAGGAAATCCCAGTATTTAACCTAAGCACTTCTGATTTGACACCTGCCACCCACTCGCTATTATGCAAAGGCCTCACATTTGTTCCACATTCTGGTTTGAATAAATTTGAACTGTTCAGTGACTTAATAGCGTTTTTTAGAAAGATTTGATTAAAATTGTTCTTTGCAGAACATAGTACACCGTTGATACAAATCAATAAATCGGGTCTAATGCCTAAATCAAACTTTACCCCTACTTCTGATCAAGTACCACCAGAGGCTATTATATTTGAACAGGTGGTACATCAAAAAATGGTTGCTGCCACTAAATATGTTCAGAGAAATCCTTACAATATTCCACCAGAAGAACATCAAGCCCTATTGAATTTGAAAAACAACTCTGCCATTACCATCAAAAGTTGTGATAAGGGTGGGGGCATAGCAATCATAAATACCACAAGCTATGTGTCAAAAATAGAGGACATGTTAAAAGACACCAATTTCTATGCTAAAATCACCAGAAACCCAACTGAAAAAATCAAATCAAAAATCCAGCGCATTACCAGCAAAGCACTTAGAGATGGTGACATCTGCGACACGGAACATGCCTACCTTAATGTACAGAATCCAAAGATGGCCTGTCTGTACGATGTACCGAAAGTGCATAAAAATGAGATGGATCCACCATACAGACCCATTGTTACGACGATAGGCTCCGTTACAGAGCCATTGTCTAAATATCTTGATGCCATCCTACGCCCCCATGTTGACAAAACTCCAGCGTATGTTCAAGATACGAGACATATCATAAACCTCATTCAGGGAGTCACCTTTAATCCTCAACGACAATGGCTAGTAACTCTTGATATAGAAAGCCTTTACAGTAACATCCCCATTCAAGGGGCGCTGCTAGCGGTTGAATGGTTTATTCAAACCATGAGCATCGACTGCAATGAAAGCTTCATTATCAAGTGCCTCAAAATAGTTCTAGAGGACAATATCTTTGAGTTCAATGGCCAATTATTCCAGCAAATCAAGGGTGTAAGCATGGGCGCATGCTGTGCACCAACAGTGGCAAATATCTACATGGCCAAATTTGAACATACACATATCAATAATGAAGTGGCGCCATTTTGTTAATCCATCTGGAAATGGTCGCGCTTCATAGACGATATCTTTTTCATTTGGTCAGATATTGAGAAAAACCTAAAGGAGTTTCTGATATGGCTAAACTTGTGCGACAACAACCTACATTTCACTTCTAATGTAAGTAATGTCCAGATAGAATTTCTGGACATTATTATTAAACATGTTGCAGGAAGTTTGGCTGTCGATTTGTTTACCAAACCGACGGCGCGCAACACGCTCTTACACTATGACAGTTTTCATCCTATGTCACAGAAAAATAGTATCCCTTTTGGTCAGTTTCTGCGCTTGCGCAGAAACTGTACCACCATTACTGACTTTGATCTGAAAGCCCTAGTCATGAAATAAAAATTTCTAGCACGAGGATACCCACGAAAACTAGTGAAAGATTCATACAAGAGACCGAGATTTTATGACAGACAGCACCTACTCACTAACAACAACAAACAGAGTATTACAGCACTAGTATTTGTCTCCAGACATTCCATGATGAATGCACAAATAAGACAAATCATCTCTTCAAGTTGGCACATTTTGAATGTCAACAAAGAAAAACAAGAGAAAATACCAAAGCCTCTATTTGCCTACTGCAAAAATAAAAATCTTAAAGATTTAATAGTGAGATCACGGTTACCCCAAACAAAACAACCAATACAGAGAAGTATTGTGGGGACATCCCCAGAGGTAGGAAACTTTAAATGCGGTACCTGCAAAATCTGCCCTTTGGCAGTAGAAAGCGACACCATACAACTAAATGGACAAACCGTAAAGCTGAAGAATATGACCAATTGTAAGACCAAAAATGTAATTTACCTTTTACTCTGCCCATGTGGACTGGGGTATATAGGTGAAACAGCACGCAGCCTCAACATACGACTTACTGAGCATCGCTCAGCGATTCGTACAAAGAAGATGTCAGCACCCATAGTGGAACATTATGTAACACTAAACCATACTGAAGATGACATTAAATGGTTCATCCTTGAAACAATCTCTCCTAAATTTAACCAAAGTAGTGAACCCATAAGGAAAAAAACGAGAGGTATATTGGATATTTACTATGGATACCTTCAAGAAAGGATTGAACCAGGATATACCATGGGCACAAGTAATTGAGTATAATCAGTAATATACCATTCATCTAGCAAGTTTATAGAAAATACTGCTCTTTAACTCAATTCTGGACATACACCATCCATTTTGGATCATTTTGCATTAAGATAGTTTAATATTGGAGCTCTACTACCCGATCTTGACAATAAAGTGCCTTAATATTGAGCATTTTGTACATATTTTATCAGCCGATGGTGGGGATGATATTACAAATGGTTACAGTCTCGACATCCATCTGTTTAAAGTTTTATGAACATGGATTACCCCCCACATGATGGATGTCGTTGTCAAACTGTGTCCTAGTCCTCCTTTTATCTCTATGCTCAAGTACCATTAGGGTAGGTCTTAGGTCAAGCAACGGTCTATCCCTTATGACGACAGACGCCATTCAGACACGGCACTTTTGGTTTATCCACCGCAAGATGGATGCCGTTGTCAAACTGTATCCTAGTCCCCTTTTTATCTCCATGCGCAAGTACCATTAGGGTAGGTCTCAGGTATAGCATTGGTCTATTTCTGATTACGTTAGACGCCATCCAGACACGGCACATTTGGCTATAAAAACATCATATTGCACCGGCAATCCTCGTTGCCTCACATCGAGAAGACCATTTTTCGTGCCGGGTTGTCAACATCTAGTGCGGTAAGTGATGTTTCGATCGTTAGGCTTAAACCATGGGTAAATATCGAGAAAATGCAGAGAAGGTTCCATTTATATTAAACAAAAGAGATATGTTTTTAACCCGAGTTTACGGTAAAAAGAAATCCGAGCAGGATAAAAATATTCATTAGTTTAGGACCAATAGGATAAAATAAGTTGTCCTCTCCCTGTTAGATAAAATTTAAATTCTCTGCACGTTTTATTTTATTTGTGACGGAAAATCATATAATTATTAACGCCTATATATAATTACCAGATCCCGTAGAAATCATGATTATATTAACACACTAAGGGGTCGATTCCCTTTCGGGCCGGAAATTTCTCCGACCGAGCCGGACCCGGAGAGATTTCCGACCGAATCGGACCCGTGCAGTCCGACCGAACGAGTACGATGCGTCCGTATGTTATCGGACTCGAGTCGGTCGGACTCCCATTGATGTCAATGGGAGCCGGTCGTACAACGCGTACGCGGGCTCCCATTGACTCAATGGGTGCGAGTCGGACAAGGGCGCCCCCTACAGCGGGTACGCGGCGAGCGATTCGCACCGTATACGCACAGGTAGGGGGGACCCATGGCTCCCCCCTGTGTGCGACTCGCGCGGCTACGCGTACAGGGGGGTCCGACACGGACCCCAAAGTACGGCTCCGACAGCTCTTACGAGCCGGAGTGCGCGGCTCGGTCGGACTGCTCGCGGCGCGCATCGTACTTACCCGGCCGGGAAACGTCTCCATTGCGCGGTGCGAGTCGAGTCCGAGCGAGTCGGTCGGAGCGGTTCGAGCCGGGAGCGAGTCGGTCGGAGCGGTCGGGACGCCCGGACGAGTCGGTCGGCGATTTCGCATCGTACTCGCTCGGCCGGACCCGCGTACGGTTCGGTCGGGAAACAGGGCTCCGAATCGGATCCGGTAAAGCCGAATCCGATTCGGAGCCCTACCGGCCGAGATCGGAATCGGCCCCTAAATAGAACAGTGTGCATCGAATTTGCCAAAAGTTAAAATTCTAACGTTCTGCTATCCTAATCGAATGACAACTTATCATAATTATATTCACAATACTTGTGAACATTGGGGGACTTGATGTGGACTTATTTACACCGATATGTATCTATAATTTCAGATAAAATCTATTGAAGGGGGATAAAATCTAGCCTTATCAACAAAAAAACCTTTACTGACGGTGCCTCCATCCCATATAAACATTAAGTAAGTAGAACTCTTTTCATCATAGAATAATGAAAATATTGGTCATTATTCATTGAAATCTAGAAAAATCTGTAAATACATTTTTTACTTTCTGTAGTCATTAACGCCAGCCGCCCCTTCATTGAAGAACAACATTCGCATTTTAACCAAAAATATTTTCACGTGGATGAACATCACCACATATCTCTATTGTAAGTACTAAAACCCTGCCCCATTTTTTTCCCTCCCCCCCCTCACCGCGCCCCCCCACCCCCCACAAAGCGCCCCCCCACTTTTTTATCCCACATGGTTGGCGAGAACTGAATGACTCCATTTGAACTAACCAAAAAAAATCCAAATAGGAAAGACGTTTGGTCTTTTTGCTCTGTTTAAATATTAAACTACTGATCAAATATGGATAACTTCCATTTGTCTCTACAGATTGGGAAGTCGTTATGATGCATAAATTATTCCAAACTCCCATTTAAATATCCAGTTGCCCCCAATAATAAGGTATACATTACGTCATTGCTGCCATATATTTTTTTCGAATAGATTGCTTACCGCGCTACAAAATGGACAGATATAACCAGTACCTTATTTCCCTGTTATATATCCCTGTAGACTCACAGGAATTCGTGTGATATTATCACTCTCAAAGATTAACATCTATTGATGCTGTTTTAAATTGGAAATCAGTGTCCCGGCCTAGGAATATAGGTATGTGCCTTGTCTACGAGGCCACCTCTTAATTAACAAGAACTTTGGTACACTGGGTATACATAGCTATCGAATGAACATAGATAGTCATGGCATAAAAGACTTTTTCTTTAACTAACAAAAGAACTTTAAAGCACGTCTGCTTATCTAAAGCACTATTCTCTTGCACGGGTAACTTTATTTATCTCTCTTTCTTCAAGGAGACATAAGGCTATGTCCCCTTCGTCTTTTCTACTTCCTGGGTGCCAATGTCACGAAATTAAACAATGCGTGTGTCTACACCATATCTTATTATGGATCTGTTTAGAAGATTGTGTGTTCCTCTGTCAACATTGGCATAGATATCAAACGTTATGAAGCATTTAGTGCTCTTATCTGCATCATGAATATTGTTCCAGGCTTAGAGTGCTTGTGCATGTTTTATATCGTGTTTATTTTGCACTTTATTATAGAGAAAGTTGAGACGGTTCCCCTGACGAAGGCTTACACGCCAAAACGCGCGGCGTATTTTCATCGACCGCCAGCCTTTGAATTATTTGCCAACACACCAACTCCTTCTCACATTTTTTCAAAAAATAATTGTTTGTATAGAACTGTATTCTATTGTGTTTGGTACAGTATTTTGTGCTTATGTACAT
Source organism: Calotriton arnoldi (assembly GCA_963921515.1). Classification (NCBI taxonomy): domain Eukaryota; kingdom Metazoa; phylum Chordata; class Amphibia; order Caudata; family Salamandridae; genus Calotriton; species Calotriton arnoldi. The sequence goes on from CAWUFW010026826.1 coordinate 20,289, forward strand.
ATGTGTTTGTGTTTATGTAATGTAAATATTGCACTATTTGTGTGAAATAATAATCATTGAAAAGACCAATATATATAAAAAGAAAAAGGAATAAGAGAAAAATATGATGGAAAAATAAAAAATAATAAATATATTTTGTAATAAAAAGAATTGTCCTTAGTCATATGTACATGTTCATCTCAAATGCACTCTCTTGTATGTATCACCTCCAGTTAAGACTTAAGCCTGATGTACTGTGATAACTAAATAGTATAGATCTTGTGCTTAGCCTTTCTCTTTACCCCTTATGGTACCTCTCCCTACAGCTAGCAAGATTCATTGTTTTCAGTAGGGGTCCCCTTCTTACCAAATTGTAATTCTCGCAGCCTGTCTGTGAGGGGATAGCCGTTCTAGGCTTGTCCAGTTGCTTAAATCCCTCTGTGCCTTTGCTCTCAGAGGACCACATTGTTTAGAGCACTTCTTGTAGCCACACAATTATTATTTTCATTTACCTTTTTACTTTGTAACAATTTTTCTAGTTTCTCTATTTTTCCTCTCTAATTCTACATCACATTGTGATTTTAGTGAAAATTATACTATAGCTATAACGTCTTCTATTACCTAATATTCAATCCCATCCATTGGGTTAATAAACATCATGGCCAATCTTTTGACATTTAGCTTTACTGATGATGATTTTGCGTCAATGGTAGGCAGTACAGGATCGTTTGGCCAACAGCCAACCGTTAATCCTGACAAAAATGAGGATCTCAATAAACTCCTGGCTTTAAAGAAAAAGACCAAAAGGATAGAACTACATGGTCAATACATGCTGGAATACTTAAGAGCAGGTGTAATTCCCCAAGGACTGAGAGTCAAAAATATCCCGAGACTATTTGTCCAACTTAAAGCATTTCTTGAAAAATGGTCAATGATTGCGAACCAATGTTCGCGTGATTTAATGATGTTGATCGTTGAAACAGCTAAAGAAATGCTACAAGTATTAATCGTTGAAATCTTGGAATTAGAAAATAAAATCAAAAACAACACAGCTGTAGATGAAGCCAAGAAAACACTAGAGGAGTTAGACCTAGAAATAAATTCATATACGGAATAGCTTCATAAAAGGAAAACTGAAAAACTAAAAAAAGACATTCGGTTTTCGAATAGGGAAAACACATATCCCTATTTATCAGAACACTATTACACACAACAGGAAGGTGGTCAACAAGAACAACAAGATTACAGACGATATAATAGAAAAGTAACAACGTTTTCAGAAATGTCTGATTCGGATAACGACAGTGCACCTAATCAGTCTGGTAATAGAAATAACCGGTACACATCCAGACCCTACCAAACTCCCCAGTCTTTTTTAGGGAGGCGCAATCAAAGAAGAGGCAACTTGCGGCCTCAATATCAACCCCGTTACCGGTGAAATCATCAGACGAATCAGAACCAATTTCTAGTAACACGAAATGCCCAATACTGGAGAGAGTAGTGGAAATCCCAGTATTTAACCTAAGCACTTCTGATTTGACACCTGCCACCCACTCGCTATTATGCATAGGCCTCACATTTGTTCCACATTCTGGTTTGAATAAATTTGAACTGTTCAGTGACTTAATAGCGTTTTTTAGAAAGATTCGATTAAAATTGTTCTTTGCAGAACATAGTACACCGTTGATACAAATCAATAAATCGGGTCTAATGCCTAAATCAAACTTTACCCCTACTTCTGATCAAGTACCACCAGAGGCTATTATATTTGAACAGGTGGTACATCAAAAAATGGTTGCTGTCACTAAATATGTTCAGAGAACTCCTTACAATATCCCACAGAAGAACATCAAGCCCTATTGAATTTGAAAAACAACTCTGCCATTACCATCAAAAGTTGTGATAAGGGTGGGGGCATAGCAATCATAAATACCACAAGCTATGTGTCAAAAATAGAGGACATTTTAAAAGACACCAATTTCTATGCTAAAATCACCAGAAACCCAACTGAAAAAATCAAATCAAAAATCCAGCGCATTACCAGCAAAGCACTTAGAGATGGTGACATCTGCAACAAGGAACATGCTTACCTTAATGTACAGAATCCAAAGATGGCCTGTCTGTACGGTGTACCGAAATTGCATAAAAATGAGATGGATCCACCATACAGACCCATTGTTACGACGATAGGCTCCGTTACAGAGTCATTGTCTAAATATCTTGATGCCATCCTACGCCCCCATGTTGACAAAACTCCAGCGTATGTTCAAGATACGAGACATATCATAAACCTCATTGAGGGAGTCACCTTTAACCCTCAACGACAATGGCTAGTAACTCTTGATATAGAAAGCCTTTACAGTAACATCCCCATTCAAGGGGTGCTGCTAGCGGTTGAATGGTTTATTCAAACCATGAACATTGACTGCAATGAAAGCTTCATTATCAAGTGCCTCAAAATAGTTCTAGAAGACAATATCTTTGAGTTCAATGGCCAATTATTCCAGCAAATCAAGGGTGTAAGCATGGGCGCATCCTGTGCACCAACAGTGGCAAATATCTACATGGCCAAATTTGAACATACACATATCTATAATGAAGTGGCGCCATTTTTTTAATCCATCTGGAAATGGTCGCGCTTCATAGACGATACCTTTTTCATTTGGTCAGATATTGAGGAAAATCTAAAGGAGTTTCTGATATGGCTAAACTTGTGCGACAACAACCTACATTTCACTTCTAATGTAAGTTATGTCCAGATAGAATTTCTGGACATTATTATAAAACATGTTGCAGGAAGGTTGGCTGTCAATTTGTTTACCAAACCTATGGCGCGCAACACGCTCTTACACTATGACAGTTTTCATCCAATGTCACAGAAAAATAGTATCCCTTTTGGTCAGTTTCTGCGCTTGCGCGGAAACTGTACCACCATTACTGACTTTGATCTGCAAGCCCTAGTCATGAAAGAAAAATTTCTAGCACGAGGATACCCACGAAAACTAGTGAAAGATTCATACAAGAGAGCGAGATTTTATGACAGACAGCACCTACTCACTAACAACAACAAACAGAGTACTACAGCACTAGTATTTGTCTCCAGACATTCCATGATGAATGCACAAATAAGACAAATCATCTCTTCAAGTTGGCACATTTTGAATGTCAACAAAGAAAAACAAGAGAAAATACCAAAGCCTCTATTTGCCTACCGCAAAAATAAAAATCTTAAAGATTTAATAGTGAGATCACGGTTACCCCAAACAAAATAACCAATACTGAGAAGAATTGTGGGGATCAGAGGTAGGAAACTTTAAATGCGGTACCTGCAAAATCTGCCCTTTGGCAGTAGAAAGCGACACCATACAACTAAATGGACAAACCGTAAAGCTGAAGAATATGACCAATTGTAAGACCAAAAATGTAATTTACCTTTTACTCTGCCCATGTGGACTGGGGTATATAGGTGAAACAGCACGCAGCCTCAACATACGACTTACTGAGCATCGCTCAGCGATTCGTACAAAGAAGATGTCAGCACCCATAGTGGAACATTATGTAACACTAAACCATACTGAAGATGACATTAAATGGTTCATCCTTGAAACAATCTCTCCTAAATATAACCAAAGTAGTGAACCCATAAGGAAAAAATGAGAGGTATATTGGATATTTACTCTGGATACCTTCAAGAAAGGATTGAACCAGGATATACAATGGGCACAAGTAGTCGAGTATAATCAGTAATATACCATTCATCTAGCAAGTTTATAGAAAAATACTGCTCTTTAACTCAATTCTGGACATACACCATCCATTTTGGATCATTTTGCATTAAGATAGTTTAATATTGGCGCTCTACTACCCGATCTTGACAATAAAGCGCCTTAATATTGAGCATTTTGTACATATTTTATCAGCTGATGGTCGGGATGGTATTACAAATGGTTACAGTCTTGACATCCATCTGTTTAAAGTTTTATGAACATGGATTACCCCCCATAGGATGGATGCCGTTGTCAAACTGTGTCCTAGTCCTCCTTTTATCTCTATGCGCAAGTACCATTAGGGTAGGTCTTAGGTCAAGCAACGGTCTATCCCTGATGACGTCAGACGCCATTCAGACACAGCACTTTTGGTTTATCCACCACAAGATGGATGCCGTTGTCAAACTGTATCCTAGTCCCCTTTTTATCTCCATGCGCAAGTACCATTAGGGTAGGTCTCAGGTATAGCATTGGTCTCTTTCTGATGACGTCAGACGCCATCCAGACACGGCACATTTGGCTATAAAAACATCATATTGCACCGGCAATCCTCGTTGCCTCACATCCAGAAGACCATTTTTCGTGCCGGGTTGTCAACATCTAGTGCGGTAAGTGATGTTTCGATCGTTAGGCTTAAGCCATGGGTACATATCGAGAAAATACGGAGAAGGTTCCATTTATATTAAACAAAAGAGATATGTTTTTAACCCGAGTTGACGGTAAAAAGAAATCCGAGCAGGATAAAAATATTCATTAGTTTAGGACCAATAGGATAAAATAAGTTGTCCTCTCCCTGTTAGATAAAATTTAAGTTCTCCGCACGTTTTAATTTATTTGTGACGGAAAATCATATAATTATTGACGCCTATATATAATTACCAGATCCCGTACAAATCATGATTATATTAACACACTAAGGGGTCGATTCCGATTCGGGCCGGAAAAAGCACGGACCGACTCGGATCCGGAAATAATACCGACCGACACGTACCTGTGGTGCCCGACACGCCAAGTACGATGCAAGGCGTGCAAAATCCGACCGACACGTACGGAACCCAAGTCGACCGACCGAGCCGCACGGAAAACAGCAATCCGGTCGGAAAAACACGCGAATCCAACCGACCGACACGCACCCGGAACAAATCCGACCGAAACGTACACGCGAACTCCAAACCGCAAAGTACGATGCAAGGCGCGAAAACCACGAGCGAGTCGGACGGAGGCCAAGCCGTACGACCGACACGCATACAAAACCGAGCCGAAGCAACACAAAACACCGCGACCGACGCGTACGCAGCATAGAAAACTGCACATACACAGCGTGAACGAAACGGAGAAGACCGTACGAGACAAATGCAGGGTCCGACTCGGTCACAAGAACATCTCCAACATACACAGACAGTACAAAGGAAAAATCACCCAAAAAAAGGCCAAACAAGCAATTACCAAGCCAATAAATACTGGGGGGTGGGGACAGAGAACAAAGACACACCCACAACTCCACCCATATAAAGGACACAAATCACAACCATGAGCCTTTGCAAATGCCATTCCACTGCCAGCACCCAAGAGAAAGCAACCACACACCCACAGCTCATCCCTCACACAAGCCACACACCATCAGCACACCAACAAATACCTACCTCACATACACCCAGCAAAACACACACTCACACACCCTCACCTGCACACCAACACACACATCACTCACCATCACCACCCATCACCATGCCCCCAAGAAGAATCCCAAGTTCCTAGATAGTGAATTGGAAGTCATGGTAGACGAGATCCTCAGGGTAGAGCCACAGCTGTTTGGCACACTGGTCCAACAGACCCCCATCTCCCAGAAAACCAAGATGTGGGAGAGGATCATCAACAGGGTGAACGCACAATCACCATGTCGGCGCACAAAGAGCGACATCCAGAACAGGTGGTATGACGTGCGCAGGAGGGTACGGGACCTGCTCAAAAAGACTACATCAACAGCCAACTCACCGGCAGTGGCCCTCCTGCCAAGCCAATATACCTCAGGCCCTGGGAGGAGAAGGTGCGGGCCATCCTTCCGCCAGTGAGCGTATATGGACTAGAGGACATCCCAGAGCCTGGTGAGTACACAACAAATGTACACAATATACTGCCACAAAACACACACACATCACTGTCAAGGGGAGAGTCAAACCATGCACTCATAGCAATTACACAGCAACCAGAACAGAATCATCCCAAAATGTGTATGTCAGTCAGATAAACACAACACATGCCATCAAAAAAGTCACATCCAACTGTGCCATCACATGTACAAACACAACTACAACTACAGCTAGGCAGTGGCACAAATAGAACTAACAAACACATCCAGACATGTAGCTACCACAACAACACCAACACACAGTGAAGAACACTCAAAGGAAGGAATTCTGTGTATGCTGGCCAAGTCAGTGTAGCCAATAGCATCATGGGAGTCGCAGTCACACATATTGCCCCCCCCACACCTGCCCCATCAACACCACCATGAACCATGCGCACATCACAGGGAGTGGAGAAGGACTCACAAGATGGCTGACACTGGCAACTGCTGTGGGGAGCACAAGGCCCTGCTGGCAACTGTGCACCAACAAACAGCAGGACACCACTGACTGACATCCTGAGAGACAACTTCCACTCCCTGCAATGCAAGCACGTTCCATGGTGGGATAACTGGCTGGCTGGCTGGGTGGGAAGGAGGACTTGCAGCACTAACCATAGTCACAAGCACCTCCCCTCACACACCCCCCAACACAAACTCCACAGAACCCACCTGGTAGAATGCAATGCCCCCATCCTAACACAAGATCCCACAAAGAACCACCACCCTGGGTTATGTTGTGTGAAGCACAGGGACACTCTTGGGACTTTTAGCCAAACAACTGCCAGGACAACACTCCCAGCCATCCTGTCAGCACAGCCAGCCCACCCCACAGGGAAGCAGAGTCAAAGGAAGGAAGCATGGGCATGCTGGGAAGGGGGTGGAGGCAATAGCATGATGGGAGTCGTACTCACTGATATTGGTCACCCCCACAACTGTCCCATCAACACCACCCTGAACCATGCTCACATCACAGGGAGTGGAGAAGGACTCACAAGATGGCTGACACTGGCTACTGCTGTGGGGAGCACAAGGCCCTGCTGGCAACTGTGCACCAACAAACAGCAGGACACCACTGACTGACATCCTGAGAGACAACTTCCACTCCCTGCAATGCAAGCACGTTCCATGGTGGGATAACTGGCTGGCTGGCTGGGTGGGAAGGAGGACTTGCAGCACTAACCATAGTCACAAGCACCTCCCCTCACACACCCCCCAACACAAACTCCACAGAACCCACCTGGTAGAATGCAATGCCCCCCATCCTAACACAAGATCCCACAAAGAACCACCACCCTGGGTAATGTTGTGTGAAGCACAGGGCCACTCTTGGGACTTTTAGCCAAACAACTGCCAGGACAACACTCCCAGCCATCCTGTCAGCACAGCCAGCCCACCCCACAGGGAAGCAGAGTCAAAGGAAGGAAGCATGGGCATGCTGGGAAGGGGGTGGAGGCAATAGCATGATGGGAGTCGTAGTCACAGCTCTACATCCCCCACCACATGGCCCAGCAAGCTCACACTCACGCATGCACATCCCACAGAGAGTGGAAAGGCCCATCAAAGATGTCTGACACTGTTGCTGTGTCGTGGGGAGCACAAGGGCATGCTGAGTACTGCACACCAACCAACAGCAGGACACCACTGTCAGCCATCTTGCAATTGCTCTCACACCCACACACACTGAACTCCCCACAAAAGCAAGTAAGTATGGGAATGCTGGGAAGTGGGGTGGAGGCAATAGCATGATGGGAGTCGTAGTCACAGACATAGCTCACCCCCACAACTGTCCCATCAACACCACCCTGAACCATGCTCACATCACAGGGAGTGGAGAAGGACTCACAAGATGGCTAACACTGGCTACTGCTGTGGGGAGCACAAGGCCCTGCTGGCAACTGTGCACCAACAAACAGCAGGACACCACTGACTGACATCCTGAGAGACAACTTCCACTCCCTGCAATGCAAGCACGTTCCATGGTGGGATAACTGGCTGGCTGGCTGGGTGGGAAGGAGGACTTGCAGCACTAACCATAGTCACAAGCACCTCCCCTCACACCCCCCCAACACAAACTCCACAGAACCCACCTGGTAGAATGCAATGCCCCCCATCCTAACACAAGATCCCACAAAGAACCACCACCCTGGGTTATGTTGTGTGAAGCACAGGGACACTCTTGGGACTTTTAGCCAAACAACTGCCAGGACAACACTCCCAGCCATCCTGTCAGCACAGCCAGCCCACCCCACAGGGAAGCAGAGTCAAAAGGAAGGAAGCATGGGCATGCTGGGAAGGGGGTGGAGGCAATAGCATGATGGGAGTCGTAGTCACTGATATTGGTCACCCCCACAACTGTCCCATCAACACCACCCTGAACCATGCTCACATCACAGGGAGTGGAGAAGGACTCACAAGATGGCTGACACTGGCTACTGCTGTGGGGAGCACAAGGCCCTGCTGGCAACTGTGCAACAACAAACAGCAGGACACCACTGACTGACATCCTGAGAGACAACTTCCACTCCCTGCAATGCAAGCACGTTCCATGGTGGGATAACTGTCTGGCTGGGTGGGTGGGAAGGAGGACTTGCAGCACTAACCATAGTCACAAGCACCTCCCCTCACACACCCCCAACACAAACTCCACAGAACCCACCTGGTAGAATACAATGCCCCCATCCTAACACAAGATCCCACAAAGAACCACCACCCTGGGTAATGTTGTGTGAAGCACAGGGCCACTCTTGGGACTTTTAGCCAAACAACTGCCAGGACAACACTCCCAGCCATCCTGTCAGCACAGCCAGCCCACCCCACAGGGAAGCAGAGTCAAAAGGAAGGAAGCATGGGCATGCTGAGAAGGGGGTGGAGGCAATAGCATGATGGGAGTCATAGTCACAGCTCTACATCCCCCACCACATGGCCCAGCAAGCTCACACTCACGCATGCACATCCCACAGAGAGTGGAAAGGCCCATCAAAGATGTCTGACACTGTTGCTGTGTCGTGGGGAGCACAAGGGCATGCTGGGTACTGCACACCAACCAACAGCAGGACACCACTGTCAGCCATCTTGCCATTGCTCTCACACCCACACACACTGAACTCCCCACAAAAGCAAGTAAGTATGGGAATGCTGGGAAGTGGGGTGGAGGCAATAGCATGATGGGAGTCGTAGTCACAGACATAGCTCACCCCCACAACTGTCCCATCAACACCACCCTGAACCATGCTCACATCACAGGGAGTGGAGAAGGACTCACAAGATGGCTGACACTGGCTACTGCTGTGGGGAGCACAAGGCCCTGCTGGCAACTGTGCACCAACAAACAGCAGGACACCACTGACTGACATCCTGAGAGACAACTTCCACTCCCTGCAATGCAAGCACGTTCCATGGTGGTATAACTGACTGGCTGGGTGGGTGGGAAGGAGGGCCGGCTGTCAACCAAACACAACCAATGCAGACCATGTACACACCCCAAAAAATACATAGAAATGCCCAAATAATGCAGGACAATGTGCCACACCAATATCAACCCCTGACTGTGACGACTTAGGACAATGCAATGTACAGGCCCGCACCCAGAGGCACAGTCACAACTGTCATGTGTGTCAACCATTGATGCCTGCAGAAACATAACATACATTGTGTGTGTCTCCCAAAAACAGGTGATGATGGGGACACAGCAGCAGACGCTGAGGAGTCCCAGTCCCAGGCTCAAGAGGATGCGGAGCTCACTGGCGTCGTACAGCCTCTGTCCTCCTCGGACGATGAAGACCAACCTGGCACATCCGGTGCAAGTCTACATGCAGCACCAGCAGGACCACCAGCTGCAGCACCAGCAGGACCACCAGCTGCACCCCCTGCACCCACCCCTCCAACGACTGCCACCACAAATACCATCCCTGCCGACATGGACAGAACAAGGAGCAACACCAGCACAGGGACCCTGGACCAACCTGGGGCTATGGACACCACCACCACCACCACCAACCCCCAAGGTGGACCAGGGTCATCTGTGCGTGCCACTGCACACACTGCACATGTCAGCAGGGGTGGTGGGAGGGTGGGAGACAGAGGTCGCTGCTTGCAGAGGTTGCTGGTGTGCATGAAGACCCACAACTGGTACGCATAGCTGATGCGTACCAGTCCAGCACCCGGAGACCTCAGCCAGGTAGTGGGGCTCCTCAGAGACATGAAACAGCAGCAGGCTGCCCATCATGCCCGCTTGGACTCCCACATGTCCCACGTGGAGTCACACATGTCCCGCGTGGACTCACACATGTCCCGCGTGGAGTCCAAGTGGGATGCACTGCATGAGATGACGGCGGTGCACAGGGACATTTTACAATGCCTCCGCCAGATGAACAGCAACCAGTCCACACCTCCCTGTGTGCCAACAACATCTGGTGCCGAACAAACTGCAACTGCCACAGGGAGGGAGGATGACTCTAGCGGAGAGTCC
>CAWUFW010026827.1:0-30625 GCA_963921515.1 Calotriton arnoldi
GCCATAAATTCAGAATGTTAGCACTCTAGTTGCTCATTAGATCCCTGAGTAAAGCTACTGCTCACCAGGGAGTTAACTGGTAGTCTGCTGCTGGTATTGAAAGTGATTGTTTCAGTCTGCATGTCAGAATTTTCTAATGAAATAGAAGAGGATTTGAGATCTCACTTAAAACATGCCCTAATTTTTCTTTCTGCAGCACTAACCATAATTTCTATTTCAAAAGAACCCCTCATTTTGTTCCTTTTAAATTAAATGTTTTAAGTGTTACTGGTTTATTCCAATCAAGATGGCTTCAGGTGTGCCATACTTTTGTCAGAAGTAAGGCTGTTAGCGCTCTAGTTGTTCTTTAGAACACTCTGGGAAGCTGCAGTAGAACACAAAGGCATCAACTGGCAGGCTGCTCCTGTTGAAATATAACAGGAAGATATTTGAGATCACACTTGAAATATGTCCTAATTTTTCTTTCTACAGCACTAACCATAATTTCTATGACAAAATGAACCCCATCATTTTGTTCCTTTTTAAATTAAATGTTTTAAGTGTTACCAGTTTATTCCAATCAAGATGGCTTCAGGTGTGCCATACTTTTGTCATAAGTAAGGCTGTTAGCGCTCTAGTTGTTCTTTAGAACACTCTGGGAAGCTGCAGTAGAACACAATGGCATCAACTGGCAGGCTGCTCCTGTTGAAATATAACAGGAAGATATTTGAGATCACACTTGAAACGTCCTAATTTTTCTTTCTACAGCACTAACCATAATTTCTATGACAAAATGAACCCCATCATTTTGTTCCTTTTTAAATTAAATTGTTTAAGTGTTACCAGTTTATTCCAATCAAGATGGCTTCAGGTGTGCCATACTTTTGTCATAAGTAAGGCTGTTAGCACTCTAGTTGTTCTTTAGAACACTCTGGGAAGCTGCAGTAGAACACAAAGGAATCAACTGACAGTCTCTGCCCTTGTTGGATGTACATGTTTTACTGAGAATGTCAGACTTCATTCTCACATGAGTGAGAAAGATAATGTGAATTTACAGAAAATATGCTCTCATTTTAGCTTCTGGAGCACCTTCCAAACCTCCATGGGACAAGCATGAGAAAATAGTGTTCTCTCAAACATGATTCATGATATCCCAGCAGAAGGTTTTTCACATGGTAAAATCACCTTAGAATACACCACAATTCCTAAAATTAGTATGGTACCATCAACAAATAAATTCTAATGTAACTAAAGCCTGTTATCACCCTTTATAGTTCTCCTTTTGGTGACCCTCAAAATCTTCTATTCACTACAATGCATTTCAATGAGGTACTATCATTTATATTGGTCCCAAGATGGCTGCCAGCAATTCCAGGATGAAGTGCTGACAGCCAATCAGATCTCACGATGACATGTGTGGTTAGGCTCCGCCCAGATATATATGTGACTTTACTTTGATTTTCTCAGGAACTACTGAACGGATTTACACCATTTAAGCAAAAGGCACGACACTGAACCAAGGGCTACCTCTTTGCCAAATTTGGTGTAATTCCGTTCAGCAGTTCGGGCTGTAGCTGCGACTAAAGGTTCCTATGGAAAAATGAATGGGGAAAACGCGTTTTGGGACCCCCTTTTTTCTCGGCCCCCGCTTGACGTATCACCCCGAGACTTTCAGGATAGGAGCGGACCGGAGCGCCCCAACAAGTTGGAAACTTTTGCGAAGATTCGTCAACCGGCGCCAACGTTATTTCAAATAGAATGTCGCAGATTTCCTATGGATAATAGGTTTTAACTATAACTATCTACTGGCGACCGCCAGTAGATAATATATATATTTATATAATACAACACTATTATTAAAAGATATATTTAACATTATATTTTTTATTTACTACTATAAAAAGTATGTGTGTAGATATATATGTCCAAACAAATGCCCGAAAGTTTAGGAGGGCACTCGACAGCTTGCCTTCCCTCCGGATTACCAACAGCATTCTCCTGCACTTTCCGGTAAGAATTTGCATATGCCGACGGGGCCTCATTTGCAATAAAAGAGCATCGTAGGCGTGGCTTACCGAGCCAAGATGGTGGACGCACCCTGAGAGTGCTCTCGGACCCCTCCATTATCCGCCCACAATCCTCACATTTTGCGAGCCATCCTGTCCTGAATTTTGTTGTTCTCTCAGCGCAGCAGCTCTGGCTGAGCCCCCGGATGTGCGGAGTCTCGAGCCTCTTCGTCCCGCTGCTGCCGACCGGCCGTGCCTCACGGCCAAGATGGCACCCCCTCGCCCTGAATGCGGCGCCTGCCGCCCTGGGTGTGCTTCGCCTGGCCCCTTATTCATACACCGGGGTGAGCAGAGGGGCCCCTCTGCTGCTGGATCGCCCGGAGGAAACTGCCGGCCCAAGGCGGTGCCCGCATCCTTCTCCCCGCCTTCTGGTTTCCCCTGTTGGCACTGGAGGGAGCGGGCCCGGTGAGCGGCGACCCGGCTGCCTGCTCCTGCTACGACGCTCGGGACTGCGTCCTGGCCCCCCCCAGCGGTGCGGCCATGACACCGGCTGCCACATCTGGCAGCGGGGGCTGGGGGACAGAAGCTGTCTCTTCCTGCTTGCCGTGAGGTGCTTCTGACACTCCCAGAGCCGCGGCGTGGCGGATCATCGAGCGGGTGAGTCCCGGTGGCGGAGGTGGTCCGGGGACATTTGTTGGGGGCCCCCCCGCGTGTACGGGAGGCTGACTGGGGTGGGGACCAGCTGCGGGCCGTTTCACCCATCGTTTGGCCCGGCTGGATCCCCTCCCCCTCTTGATCTATGTGGTATCTGGGCCAGCTCCCCCAGGCCTTGGGTGCATCCTGAGGCGGCGTCCGCGGCAGACAGCGGTCCCCTGGCTGGGGGTGGCCCGAGGGGTGTTATCGGCCACATAAATCGAGTGGCAGGAAGCCCATGACTGGGCCCCTCAACCGCCTTCTTGCCTCCTCGGCCTACTGCCGCCTGGCTTGAGGAGAGCGCCGGAGAGGTTGCGGGGGCGATCCCCCTGGTCGGGCCCCAAAGCCCTGGTTCTGTCCCACCATCTTCAGAGGCAGAGATTCCGGCGACGGGGACATTCGGCCACACACGCCGAGCGGCGCCCAGCTGCGCGTGAAGACCTCCACCAGTGACCCTCGTCCTGCATCTCCTGGGTCCCTGGGCCCGTCTCGCTGGGGCCAGGGTTTTGGAGTGGCCCCCTCCCCGTATCACTGCACATCGGAGTTGCGCCCTAAAGGGGCGGAGCTGGCCGCTGGCGGCGCAGGGCCCGTGAAGGCGCCTCTTCCGCCGGCTCCTCTGGCTTCTTCGCTGCCGCCCTGCCTGAGTGCTCTGTGGGCCTTGTGGGCGGGGGCCTCCCTGCGGCCCTGGTCCAGAACTCTCTCCTTCCCTTCCCCTCCCCTTCTTTGCTGCTGGAGGGCCATCCGGCCTGGGGAAGTGGAGTCAGCCGCACATACCGGGCGGTGGCGAGTTTGAGTGGGCTTCCCCCTTTGCTCTGGCTGCCCCCCTTATTTGATCTTGGCCCGTCCGGGGTGGACCACCAACCCCCTGCTGCAAGGCCCATCGGCAGGGACTCTGGGAGTCCCCTGCCCTACGGAGTGTCACCATGGGCAGAACGGATAGATCGACCAAGACCCCTGCCACCCAAAAAAAATGGACCGTTTCACCACCTCGGATGTGGGGGCGACCGGGGATGACGCGGAACAGGAGCCTCCACCGCCCGCGGATTTGTCCACTATCCTACAGGCTATCCATGCCTCACAATCCTCGGTAGAGGGCAAGATCGCGGAGGTACGAGTGGACATGACCCTCATCCGGCAGGACCTCCAAAATGCTACAGCCCGGATCAAGGAGACTGAAACCCGAATTTCCACCCTGGAAGACGACGTCCAGCAACTTAAGGGACAGGTGGCTCGTCTCCAGTCGCACACCCAGGAGTTGCACCGCCGGGCGGAGGATGCGGAAAACAGGTCCCGGCGCAACAACCTCCGCCTGGTGGGCTTTCCAGAGGGAGCGGAACAGGGCCGCACGGTGGACTTCCTGGAGAAGTGGTTGCGGTCGTGGGTCCCTGAGGGCTCTCTCACTCCATGGTTCGCGATCAAGCGGGCCCCCCGATCTCTTGCTCCTAAACCGCCACCGGGTGCGGCCCTCCGACCGGTCATAATGCGGGTCCTCAACTTCAAAGACCGTGACGCCATCCTGGCTGAAGCCCGCAAACGGCAGCGACTCCTCTACGAGAACCATGCATTCATGATCTTCCCGGATTATACCCGTGAGGTCCAGGGTCAGCGCCGCTCCTTCGGTGAAGTCAAACAAAAACTGAGGGCACTCAACATCCACCCCGCGCCTTCCGCCCCCTGGCCTCAACGCAACTGCCCCCGCAGGTGCCGTGGGCAGAGACGAGGCCGGTCGGACTCCCCGTTCGGCCCCTCCCGACAGCCAATATTGCTTTCCGAAGAATCCTCGGCCGGGAGGCGCTCAAGCTCATCCGGCCACCTGGACCGCGGGGGTGCTTTGCCCTGGCCCTCATTGCTGGACCTCCCAGACACGGACCTTTCCCGTAGCCTGATGCTCCTGAGAGACCCTGTTTGAATTTGTCTCTGCCTGCCGGGCTTTGCTCCGCAGCCGGAGACTGTGTTTAGACTCATATTGTTCTTTTTCTTCCCGACTGACTCGATTATGTACATCCTGTCATGAGGAGGGGTCCTCCACGCTTTCCCATTCCCAAGCGTTCTAGTTTGGTCTTTAGTTCATTTGTTTATTGTTAGGGCAACAGATGCTTCCGTTCCTGAAGTGTAGGGTGGGGGTTGAGATGGGGGGGGGACCGTAGTCCCGAGTTCTCCTTTTAATTTGTTTAATTTGTTCTTCAGTTTTGTCGCACCAGCATTCACATGGCACCCCAATCAGCACCCCATGGGATGCATGGACCTCCTTCTGGACACCTACCCAGGCCTTCTGGCATCCCAATTTGGTGCCGGGCCTCCCTTTGGGACTTTCCTGCCACACTGACACACCCTGACATTAGTGGCGGCTGGTGACATTTGAAAGTGGCGAGGCTGAAAATGATTGTCTTACTACACCGTTGCGAGCGAGCATAGCGAGCGAGCCCGAACAACCTAAGGGGGTCCGGGGGTTCTCCCCCGAGAAAATTTTGAAAAAGAGTGGACAAATGGTGCATTTTCAAGCAAATTTGAGAAAGCAGGAAGGTTAATAAAGCAATTGTGAAAGTGCAGTTATTACATTAATAAAGAGGTGTCATATAACATAGGTAGCTGCTTATTCAGTATAACCACAGAGCTTCATAAAAGACTTCGAGCTACAATGCATTGCTGAGTACCTCACAGATGTATTTTATTTAACAAACAACTAAACAGGATGCAAACTAGCAGCATTCAACACATTGTTCACTTTTGTAGATGAAATCAGCACGTCTGTCTTTAATACCAGCAAACTTCTCAATAACTTGAACGTTAAAGTCTGGTATTCTTTTAACTAAGTTTCTCTCTATAGAGAGCATCGCTAGGGCATTCAGTCTTTCCTGAATCATGGGGTTCCTCAGGAATGTCTTAATTCTATTCAAAGTGGAAAAACATCGTTCCGCCTCTGCTGTTGTCATCGGAGTGGTAATGACTATTTTTAGTAAAGCCACTGTCTCTGTAAGTGACTTTTCCATGTTAAGGTTCTGAATTAAAGCAAGCAAAGAAATTGCACCAGTGGCCTGCCGGTATACATGCATTCCGTACAGTACAGTTAATTCTGTTCTCAGATCCTCTTTGTTGAGCATAGGGTAAGCATCCACAGTCTTATCCAGTGCTTGCTCAGGGAAGGAATTATCATATTTTGCAAACAGATCACTTTGCAGTAATGTGGCACTCACCAAATGCTTTGTAAAAGAAAAACGTCCATTTGCCTGCACAATTATAGTGTCACATATCTCTTTTGCAATTCGGACCAGACTGCTGATGTTTTTCTGCGGTTAGAGAAACTAGAATCATTTGGCAGTCTGCTGTCTAAATTGTCAACCCCTTCTCTGACTTTGTTCATGCTGGTGACAAAGTCGGTGGTAGCTGTTTCCACATAGACAGTATCTATTTCACGCCTTTGTAACTTTTCATATAGTGCGTCAACATGAGGCATTATTCCATAAAACAAAAACAGCAAAAACTGGAACTCCCTGTCTTGCAGTGTTCTAGCAAAGCCACGGGCCTCATTCCGACTTTTGTAGTCAAAGCCTTCATTGGCTTCTATGGTGTCGAAACATTTCTCAAGGTCAACCCTATATTGGTAGATTAGGCTGATTGTACGAATGTGAAAATTCCAACGAGTTGGGCCTCCCTTTGGAATCCTTCTGTTGACAATCGTATGAAGTACCTCCGTTCTTTTGGGGGAACGTGAGAAGAATGCTGCCATTCCTCCTACATCCATAAAGAATATCTGTGCCTCAGAGATCTTTCCTACTGCTTGTTGCATAATCAGATTACGTTGGTGGGCATAACAGTGCACATAATGGGCATTAGGGTACACATCTCTAATTTTTTTTTGTACTCCACCGGAGGTTCCACTCATTACTGCAGCACCATCATAGCTTTGTGCAATCAGTTTTTGTTTTTGAGGCTGCTCTGGAAAAATCAAGTTTAGTTCATGTAGAATAGCTGAAGAAATGCTTTCTGCACTAGAGTCTCTTAAATGTGTGAAACCATAGAACCTTTCCTCAACTTTGCTGTCACTGTCAAGGTATCGAAAGACTAATACTGACTGTGTTTTAGTGGCCACATCAGTGGTGTCATCAGCCTGAATAGCCACAAAGTCAGTGTTTTTCAACTCTTGTACGATATTGCTTTTTACAATCTCTAGCATGCACTCAAGCAGTTCATTTTGTATTATTTTAGAGGTGCCCTTGAAGACTGTAGCACTTGATAGATGTGCTTCCATTTCACGGTCTATGCTTGCTATTAAGTCCACAAGGCCTCTGAATATCCCAGGATTTTCAGAACTTTCTGATTCATCATGCCCTTGTAATGCCAGTTCAAAAGCACCACAGAAACGAATGCAATCAATGATTTTTGATAGTATGTGTCTATTCCTGTCAACTGCTTCATTGTGTTTCTTTATTGTTTTGCGTGCACGCGTCGCTTATGTGGGCTTCAATCGGTGTGTCTCCCAACATTCCCAGTCTCGTCAGGTTTTCCATATGTAATTTTGTGTGTGCATGCTTCTTTACTTTATCTGACAAATGCTTCAAGTCTTTTACTCCTTTTTTTGCCCAAGGTTTTTCACCACCAAACAGCAAGCAAGGGAAGCAGAACAAAGAATTTGTTGGAAGTACACCCTGTAAGCCAATCAACTTTTGTGTACCAGGTGTTTGAGAAAGAACGTGTGTAAATCTTCCCCCTGTCTCTGGAACTTTGTTGTAGGTTTAGGTCTGGATGGTGAGGTCCTAATTGTTTTACAATTAGTTTCTCTTCACGTTTCAGTCCAATGAACGGCTTTGCAAGTAGTTGCTCTACTGTATTCATGGTGTCTACCAATGTTAAAGTTACCTGTCAATAATCAAAGTACAACATATGAGGTTTCGGTTTGGTGCCTGTAGATGCCACCCACCATGTAGACAACTTACATAGCCCTTAACTACAATGTAAAATATAGCAACAGTTTCCTTACCTTAAACGCTGGGGTTGTTGACTGTGTTGTAGTCAAGAGGCACAAGAGCAGCAAAGGAGGTTGGTGCTTCTTCTTTGCCTTATTTGCCCAAAAATTAGGTAATGTTCATCCAGATACTGAAAAGCAAATATAACAAAATTTAGTCGTGTCAACCAAACACATAGACTGTTAATCGTAAAGAACCCCAGGCCTCGGATCATACATAAAACAGATTCATCCTGTGACTTCAGAGTCAAGTTGTGCAGACGTTCTACTAGAAACGTCTGTTCTACCCATTGCCCCAAAAAATGCTGTTGTGGTTGGGGGTGTAATTTATTCTTTATTCTAATGCCCATTTATTTTAAATAAAGCAATCCTTTTCTTTCTGTTTCTTTTTAAATGCAGCCCGTTTTCCTTAAAGGAAAATGGGATGCGTTCAAAAAAGAAAATGAGGATATAGGTACTCCCTTGCCAAATCCCCTTTTGCCATACATTATCATAGTCAAACTTTCCTGAGCAGTTGCATGCACTTTTCTCAAATCAAACATCATATAAAATTAATTATATACTTGTCATGCAATTTCCAAAATTCCCCTTCTTTTTTTTAACAGTCATTATGTGGCAAGATATGAGGAGGAACGATAGCACACCAGACTCTGGGCCCCCAGACCAAACTACCATGCCGAGAATGCATTTATTTTCGGGGGGGTCACGCCCGGCCCCAAACATCCTCCCCTGAAGCTAAGCCCCTGGATGAGCCTTCTGTGAGGCTCTTTGTTTTATCGCTTCCTCAACTAGAACATCAAGCTCGGTTTCGCTGAACGCATTATTCCTGTTCCAGCAACTCAGATTGCAACGCAGAATTCTGGAAATCATGCTCCAGGGTGCCCTCAGTGGCACATTAAACGGTAACCCCCTTGTGACGAGGTGCCTGCCCATGACCCGCTGAGAGGGGACGATGCAGACCTGTTCCCCTCTCATGTTTCCCCTCTCCTCTATTTCCATTCTGCTGCTGATGTCAGTTACCGGGACCTGCACTGTGCCTTTAAGAATCTGGATCTCCAGACTCCTGACCTGACACATGTGACCTGGTCACGTGCACCTATCAGCGACCGAAGGGGATCGGAGGAGGAAGTGAAAGAGACCGGCATCTCAACAGCGAGCGCGTCTGCGGAGCCGAGTTGCCTGAAGCCTGAAGCCATGGAACCTGAACAGCCTGAGAGCCTAGAAAACCCGCTGCTGGAGTCTCCTACTGGAAAGAGGGAGCCGGACCCGATTCGGCGCTGTGACCACGCCAGCCACATTCCTGGAGGAGCGTGGCTTCAAGAGGTACGTGATTGTGTCTCGGCCTTTTGGATCAAGGGTAGGGGAGACGGGACGGCACCCAGCACCATAGTGCCGAAGTAAAGGACGGGCTGGGTTGTAGTTCCAATTAGTCAAGGCTTGAAGCGCAACACGCGATTCACTGGTCCCCCACTCCCTTCCCTGTTCAGAGTATTCCCTCCACGGGACCCAAACTTATGGACTTGTTCTTTTCCTTTTTTTCCCCATTCTGGCTGTCTGCACTACGGAGCGTGAGGATCCGAAGAGGACGCAAGGACTCCCGGGCCCGTGTACGGATGAGAACTGAAGCAGACGCCTTGTTCCCCCCCCTTTTGAACCTGTCTGAACATCAGGACACTAATAAAACCCTTGAAACGTTACTTTTCTCTGTCATTCTGTCTCCAAGCGCCACACATGGTGGACAATGCGGGCACTTTAGCTCCATAGGACAATCATGGAGAACCTCATTCAACGACTAATAGAGGGACAACAGAAATTGGAATGGGCGCTGGAGAAGCAGATGACATCGGCCCAGGCCTACAGGGACCTGTTTAAAGAAACTATAAGTCAACAGGTGGACTGTATTCAGAAGGTAGCAACTGATCAGACGCACCTGAACCCCGTTGCCCACACCAGCGGCCCTAATATAGTATTGCAGAAGCTCCTTCCTGGTGAAGATCCGGATGCCTTCCTTACGAACTTTGAAAGGGCTGCACGTGCCTGTGCTTGGCCAGAAGTTAAGTGGCCTTTCTTTTTGGCACCCCTCCTAACCGGTGAAGTGCAAGCTGCGTAGCAAGTGGCCAACCCCACAGCGAACACTCCCTACACAGTAATAAAGCGGGTAATTCTGGACCATCTCGGAATGGACCCTGAAGTTTATCGGATGCGCTTCAGGAAAGAAAGAGGAGTGCCGGGGGACAACCCTAAAACCCTGTACTTCAGGTTAAAAGCCGCTACAGATAAGTGGCTCAAGCCACAAGAGCACACCAAAGAGGAAATAATGGAGTTAATCTACCTCGAACAATACCTAGAGGCTCTACCCTACTCCACACAACAGTGGTTGAAGCAACATCCGCCCCTAACTGTCGAGAACGCCGTGAACATGGCCACAACTTTCGCAAGAGCACAACCCCGTGCTTTGCCCGGAGAAAACACCCTAAACTGGACAACTGCAACCCTGCATAACATGGAAAGAAAGCCAGTGAAATATCCATCCGAGCCTCCTCGGCTTCGGCCTGATCCCCTCTCCAACAAGGGTCCCCAGTGTTTTGATTGTGGGGAGTGGGGCCACATAGCCCGGTTCTGTCCCCACAAGAAACCACCAGACGAACCAATGGACGTTAGCTGTGTTCCATCTACTGTTTTCTTTACTGAAGAAATGGGGCCTTGCTTCTGTAAGTGTCAAAATAGAAGGGAGGGAGGTAAGAGCATTGCTGGATTCCGGTTGCCGTCAATCGGTTGTTCTTGAGTCCCTATTAAGCCCCTCTGCTCTCCTGACAGGGGAACGGATACTCATAAGGTGTGTTCATGGGGATGTCCGCACCTATCCAGTAGTGAGTCTCCCCATTTCTCTTTTGAATGGTAGAACCATCCATGCCAGACTAGGAGTGTTACCCAACCTGCCAGAACAGCTGATCCTGGGATTAGATAACCCTCTGTTTTTACACCTCCTGAGGGTGACAATACAACCCTCTAGACCACGACTCCAAGAACAGTCTTCATTTCGAACCCAGGCCCCCTGGCTCTCTGACCGCAGCTTTAAATACAACCAAGAGCATGATCCCACCCTCCAAGCTGCTTGGTCTCACGCCAGTCAGTCTGCCTCCTCACCACAGCCGGTGTTTCCTCTCGTTCATATAGAAAACGGCCTTTTATACAGGACAGGGAATCCAGGTGACCCACCCCAGCTCCTAGTACCCCAAACATGCAGAGAACAGATCTTGTTTTTCGCCCACACACACTTGCTTGCAGGACACAGAGGTACACGAAAGACTACAGAGATGGTGTTACAACACTTTTATTGGCCGGGCATTCATTCCAATATCACCAAATATTGTCAGGAGTGTGAGGTCTGCCAACATAGGAACCGCTACAGACCTCCAGCTGTTCCCCTACAACCTCTTCCGATAATCGGAAGACCCTTTGAACGCGTTGGAAGGGACCTCATAGGTCCCTTCCCTCGCACCAGGAAGGGCAACCAATACGCACTGGTCATAGTCGACTATGCCACTCGATATCCCTAGGCCTTTCCTTTGCGTGCCCCCACTACCACCAACATCAGTGACAAACTTATAGAACTGTTCTTACGCGTGGGTTTTCCTAAGGAAATACTGACCGACCAAGGGACCCCTTTTGTCTCCCGCTTAATGTCCCAAATTTGCAAGTCACTTGATATCTGCCACATCAGAACCTTGGTTTATCACCCCCAGACTGATGGTCTCTGCGAGCGCTATAATGCGACTCTGAAACTCTCCCTAAAGAAAATGCTTAGCGCTGAGGGTCACGAATGGGACATTCTCCTCCCTCTGGCTCTTTTTGTAGTACGGAGACAGGTGCAGACCAGTTTAGGCTGTTCACCATTCGATCTGCTTTATGGGAGACGACCCCGAGACCTACTGGAAATCACCAAAGAGGCCTGGGAACAGGAAAAACAGGAGGAAACCCGGTCTTTTTTAGATTACACCATGGCGTTACGTACCCGCATACATAAACTGAGAGACTTCGCTGACGCGAACCTAGAAAAAGCCCAAACCAAACAACAAATACTCTATAACAGAGGAAAACAAGCATTTGCAATGCAACAGGTCTCGCATTAGGTTGAGTTAGAGTTATTGGATTTGTAATTTTCTGTTTATTAGTGTTATTTTGAGTTAGTGTGACTGTTGGGCTATCTAGCGATTGCCACTTATAGCAATAAATAGTAACATTTTGATAGCGATGTGGGGCCTATATTGGCTCCATCCGGTTGTGTTCAGAGGGTGTTGTCCTGGTATGCCGGTGAGTTTAGGATGAGATGTATGGGTATTGTGGCTTGAGAAGGGTATGCAGCCACAGCTATGGAGTGAGGAGGAGAGTTTGCGAGAGCAGTGGAGAGGCTTTGCAGGGGCTGATGAGGTTATTGGCAGTTTGTGGGTAGTAGGGAGTTTGTGGGGGGTGAGAGGGGGCCTGGTGTGAGCGTATGAAAGATTTGCTAGGGTAACAGATTCCCGGGGGTGGTGCATTGCATGTGAATTTTTTGGTAAGCTTTGGTGGTTGACAGTGTTTAGGGGGCACACGAGGGATATGGTGGGCAGCTTGCAGTTTCATAACTGGAGGGGAGGTGAGGAGAAGTGTTTGTGAATAGCGGGGAGTTGTTTAGCATTGGAGCAGCAGCTAAGGAGGTAAGGCCCTGCAAAATGATAAAGTGAGTGTGTGGCTTGATGGTGGGCAGAGTTTTGGGGTGTGTGCTAAATGTGCAGCTGAGTTTTATTGTGCTTGCAGAAGCGGTGTTGCTGAGCGTTTGATACACTCGTGATGTTAATTAGTGCGGTGGTTCGGACTGCGTGAGTGAGGTGGAAAACAGCAAGAGTTCGCCGGCAGATGGGAGGCCCGGTGGGGGAGTTGGCTAGGTTACTGCTGTGTGAGAGCGGGGGAGGTACCTGTTGCTGTGAAGGTTTATGGTGGATTTCGATGGGCAGGCCTGTGTTATAGCGATAGGGAGCATGTTGTAGCTTGTGAGCCAGAAGTGCGTTGTACCGGAGTTGGGGAAATATTTAAAGTATGGGATGGGCGTTTTGTAATAAGTATAGGTACCTATGCACAGTGCTTATGGCACTGCATAGGTAGCTGTGGAGTAAAAGGATGCAATTATATGGGTGTACGGTATATGGGGAAAAGGAGGGAGGGGGAGGGTAAGGGCAAACAGTGGTAAACTTGGATAAAAAAGCTGTGATATAAAAGCGCAAAGTAATGGTCACTATTTTTTAAGATGTAGTGCATGTGTGCTGCATGTAAGGTGCTAGTGTACAGTTTACTTATGTTGAGTTAAGGATGAGGCGCATGGATAATGAGGCGTGCATTTAAACGAGTTTAAGCTATTGGCATTGTAAATGACAATGCTTTTTATTTATGTTTTAAAAACGAAAACAAAAATAAAAGGCATTATTTGCAATTTCAATAGCTGAAACTTGCGTAAATGCGAGACCTATTGCATTGCAAATGCTTGTTTTCTGAAGAGGCTATCACAAGTTTGCTGCTGTACCAGGAACCAATCAACCTAGCCAAATTAAAGCCTTTTGCTATGCAGTATTTCGCAACTGAAAAAAAATCTGTTACAAACACTTTCTATCCTTTACACAATAACTTTTTGCACCTGCCGCATTATAAATGCTCTGAATTGTACATTAGGCCATCCCCCACTTTTTATTGATATATTTATTTGGTTTTATATAGCATTAACATGACCCAGGGGGTTAAGCACTTTACAAGACGAAGGATAAAAAGTAACAAAGTTACAGTAAAGCCAGCACAATAAGAGCAATGAAAGAGCAGTAACTTCACAGTTGTGTGCATTATACAATTACTAGTCCAAACAGTATATACACGTAGCAGCCTTTGCATATGCCATGAGATGAACAGTGGACTTCAGCGCCACTTTAGCCAGGCTGGTGAGTCTGAAATAATCAGGTAATGCTGGAGACCGAAGCCAGTTTAGACTGTTTAAATAGCAGTGAACTCAGCAGGCCTTATGTCAGATCTAGGCTCCACTGTTGCTGCATTTGGACCATTTGGAGACCTACTTTAATTTAACAGACGGAATGTACTTATGGTGCTACAACCTACCAATTTTTCCTCCTCTACCATACCAGCAGTGAAATACTTCAAATACTGGACTGGAGGGTTTATTAAACAGGGACATATGACTTCTCCATGACACCCTTGTTCCTCCTCCTGTACACTGCTGCAAGAGGCAGCAGGGACATTCCACTGCCTTTAAGAGACAGCTGCAGCTAACAAGGCAAGCATCGTGTGTAGCAGTACATCACAAGTTTGCAGTTTGAGGCTTTTTGGGGTTGGGTGGTGTTTGTAGGTAAGGCCTTGCACCCTCATGTCCCCCTGCAGTGTAGGATTAGCCAACCTGTGCAATGTGGCTGCCTGCGTTAACTGGGCTCTTATAATGTAACCTGCTTATGCAATGTCCTATTGTAGGCTTTGTAGTGTTGTGGGGACAAAAGTAATGCTTTTTATTAAATATTCAATACCAACATTTGAGTGACAATTTATGTCACGTTGGAGACATTTGTTTACTGTAACTTCAATGTAACCCGAGCAGTTCTGCCAAGTATCACGCATCGTGCGTTATACTAACGCATTTCAGTGTGGTAATCCGCATTACCGCACTGAAATGCATTGTCACGCATATCTGTTGAGGCTTGTGTCAGTCTCAACTGTCACTGAAAGTGCCAATTGTAGCAGCTTGGCAGCACGCCGCCAGTGTCATGCACTGTGAGGGAAGGCAGTGCTGGCACTAGTACTACAAATGTATCAACATTCAAAATTATTGTGATCATTCCCTTGCGGCGCGGCTGGCGGCCTGACGTGGAGATCCAATGACTAGACTGCAGGGCCCAGTCAGGTTATCTGCTAAGTGCCGGCGCCGGGGAGGGGGGGGACGGGACGTCACATCCTGCTGCCGGAGCGTGGAGTTTTGAGGAAGGTGCATCTCCGGGCTGGCTTGTTTTCGAGTGGCCCCCCAAATTGAATGATGGTGCTGTTCGCAATGCTGCTGAAGGCACCTCGCACCGACCCGGGCCACGCCATGCCTGTATGTAGTTAATCTGTTAATTTACTCCCCGCTGAAATTATTGCAGCCGACTCGACCATTTCAAATTAATAATAAAAAACAGCATCATTCAGACTTCAGCTGCCCGGCCGAACTGACAAGCTACTGGGGTGTCGGAGGATCTGTCACGCTAACCCTGCAGCCATGTGCCCAACTTAGACTTCATCTATCACGTGAGTACTTCTTTCATTAAAATTTCTCTGTGCCCCCAAACTACTGTGCCAGGACGGTCACGGTGGAGATTCAGTTGGCAATGGCTTTTTCACGAGACCCCCAGAGCAAAGGAGGTTTCAGGCAGGGCCTTATTTAGTTCATGCTATTCAGCCAGTGTTCCAAACACACTGGGACTTTTCTCCCGGGCGCGCTTTCTTTTGCAGTTTATTATAGGGTGCGAACTCGACCCGATGTAATTGGAGCGCTTTCCTTGCGCCACAGTCATTTCAAGGATAAATTCATTTTTTTCTTGGGCACTGGAAATTAACTGATTTACCCAGAATCACAGGACATTGGCTCAGAGCCGACATCGCTGAGACTCAAACCTGGTTCCCAGTGCACTTTTCCATGGCCAGCACCACCATGTTTTGCATCGTGGATGCAGGAAAAACCACAGCAGATTTGGTTTGCCTTCTTTTATAATGCCATGCCAAATTGCAGCAGCAGCTGATGCCCCACACCCCTCCTGCAAGACTTGCTTGTATGACAGTGGAGCTACTGTAGACAGCATCGAACACACAGAGAGGTACCCAACCTCTGAATGAGGAAGGGTGGGACTGGGGAATGAGAGGTAGGCAGATTACATCCACATCAGTTTTCGGTGGGTGTCCCATTACATGCCACCTCTAAATGACGGCTTTCTGCTGTTTGGAATCCTTTCTGCTGGAGGATTCCAAACAGCAGAAAGCCGTCATTTAGAGGTGGCATGTAATGGGACACCCACCGAAAACTGATGTGGATGTAATGCACCATAGGCAAGCAATCACCAGTCAGTTCCATGGAGCTCCTCACATACCACTTCAGGTTAAAAGGGCGCTAGGTTAGTGCCTTTCCATTTCTGGTACTTTGCAGCAGTTAACGTCTTAGAGTTTCTCATTGCTCAAATGGTTGTAATTTAAGATATTTATGTTTCCCTTGTCTTCATTGCTTGATTTTGCTCGCGAGAAAGTGTCACTCCCAGTCGGTGAAATGTCACTCATAATTACACTGAAATTAGGAAAATGTCACACATAGCAGTCTGAAACCTTGGCAGCTATGCCCGAGGGGTTGTTCTGGCGTTTGAGCTGGTTATATCAGTTTAACCTGGGGAAAAGTTGCGCTGTCTACAAATAAGATTTAAAACATCCTTGGAAGAGAGCGACTTGGAAAAAACATAAAAGCTGATAGTTTTACGAAAGAAGTGTTACACGATCTTGATACCCTGTTATATAAGGCCTTTTTAAATAGCACCTCATTACTTTGAATGCATGTAAACTTACACACCGTTTGTACTCTATAGTATTTAAGCATTCTTGGGAAGGTGGGCGTTTCTTTTTTTTTTTTGGCACTGCACGAGAGGCTCAGACCCGTTTGGCGCATCTTGAAAGTAACTGAATATTTCATGGCAGCCCTACAGAAGTGCTTTGGAAACGTTGGTTAGCAAAATTAGGGTTGACCTTCTAGACGAGCACAGGTTCACATTTTCGCACATTATACCGACTGGTGGGGAGTTTATTGCAAGGGGAGCAGGTAAGGAGGCAAGGCTCTGGGTAATGGTGGAAAGTGAGTGTTGCCTCATGTGGGGTAGAGTTTTGGGACGTGTGTTTACTGTGCAGCCGAGTTGTTTTTCCTGTGCTTGCGGAAGCAATGTTGCCGAGCGTTTGATACTTTTGTGCCGTTTAATTAGTGTGGCGGCTTGGACTGCGTGAGCAAGTTGGAAAAGAGCAAGAGTTGGCTGGCAGGTGGGAGGTCCGGTGGGGGAGTTGCCTAGGTTACCGCTGTTTTGAGAGCAAAGGGGCTATGTGTTGTGGTGAAGGTTCACAGTGGATTTCCATGGGCAGTCCGGTGTTATAGCGATACGGAGTATCCTGAAGTTTGAGAGCCAGAAGTGTGGCGGACTGGAGTTGGGGAAATCTTGTACGTATGGGATGTACGTGTTTTAATAGTTATTGGTAATATATTTAGTGCTTATGGCGCTGTGCATAGGCAGCTGCGGGGTAAAAGTATGCAAATATATGTGGGTGTATGGTAGAGTGGGGAATAGGGGGGAGGTGGGGGTAAGGGTAAACAGTGAGAAACTTGCCTAAAAAGGTTCTGGTATAAAAGCGGAAAGTAATGGGCAATATTTTTTTTATATGTACTGGGTTTGTGCTGTATGTAAGTTGGTAGCGTAGAGTTTTGTTTCGGCGAGTTTAGGATGAGGCGCATGGATAATGGGGCCCCAGGGGGGTATGCAGCCAGGGCTAAGGAGTAAGGAGGAGATGCTATTAGGCCATTCTAGAAGCTTTGTAGGGTTGATGAGGTTAGTGGTATCGGGAGTAGGGAGCCTCTGGGGGGGTGAGTAGGTGCCCGGGAGTTAGCCTTTTAAAGTTTTTGTAGAGCTAAGATATTCCCGGGGGAGTTGGGTGGTATCTGGCACATGTGATTACTACGGTGAGCTTTGTGGGGCGGCGGCAGACCGAATGCATTTGGGGGCGCAGGTGAGATATGGTGGTTAGTTTGCATTTTTATAACTGGGGGTGAGGTGAGCGGACTGTTGGCACCTGGCGGGGAGTTGATTATAAGGGGAGCAGTAGGTAAGGAGGCAAAGCCCTGCGTAATGGCGGAAAGTGAGTGGTAACCCCTTGAGGGGCCAAGTTTTAGGAGTTGCGCTTAATGTGCAATTGAGCCCTTTTTTCTGTGCTTGCGGAAGTGGTGTTGCTGAGTGTAAATACACATGTCCTTTTGGTTAGTGCAGCAACTTGGACTGCATAAGTAATTTGCAAAGTAGCAAGAGTTCACCGGCAGATGAGAGGCCCGGTAAAGGAATCAGCTAGGCTACCGCTGTTTAAGAGCGGGTGTGTACGTGTTGCGGTGAAGGAGAAAAGGAGGGTGGGAGGGTGCAAGAGGGAAAGCAAATAGGAGCGGCATTGAATACAAGTGCGGCGTGAAACATATACAGTGTCCGGGATAGCACAGTTTGGCTTTGACCAGCATTGAGAAGGGGCCTAACGGAGGGAGAAAAGGAGGGTGGGAGGGTGCAAGAGGGAAAGCAAATAGGAGCGGCATTGAATAAAAGTGCTGCGTTGACCAGCGTTGAGAAGGGGCCTAACGGAGGGAGAAAAGGAGGGTGGGAGGGTGCAAGAGGGAAAGCAAATAGGAGCGGCATTGAATAAAAGTGCTGCGTGCGCGCAGACAGGAAGGGAGAGAGGGAGCGACCGAGCAGGTGGAAAGCGCGTAACAGGCAGTGAGGTGATCTGGAGCCAACGGGGGAGGGAGGGAAAGTGAAAGTGCGCCATACATGCGTTACTGCTGAAACGCCGACGCATGCACGTACGTGTGCACATCTCCTGTCCCACGCGTGCCGGAGAAGCGAGGCGGGAGCCCACCCCGCACTGGCGAGCAGTAGAGGAAGTCCGGCGGGAGCCCACCCCGCCTTCGTGAATGCCGCATGATGCGGCCGGAGCAGGATTCAAGAGCCGGTAAGTGGTGCATGCAAGCGCGCCGCGCCAGGACAGGAGATGGGCACGCGTATGGTGCGAGCAGGAGTTGTGATAACGCCGCGAGCCGTACACGTGCACATCTCCTGTCTGTTAAGCTTCGGCACAGACAGCTGATGTGCACGTGTACGGTTTGCGGCATTATTACAACTCCTGCTCGCACCATACGCGTGCACATCTCCTGTCCAGGACTTGCCATACACGTGCACATGTCCTGTCCCCCTTCGCAGGCAAGTCGGCAACAATAGATCTCGCTTACGCGAGCACCGCATGGCGCTGCATCGCTAGGCGAGACCTAAAAATGGCGACAACTTGCTGTAGGTGATTGGGTACTGCTCCTCCTACCGTCCAGTCTGTCCAAGGTCCGATCCGAATGGAAGGGTCCTTTCCGCATCACAAAGAAAATCGGATTGACCACTTATATGTTACAACTCACCCCAAAAAAGTCCCAGATGTACTATGTTAATCTCTTAAAAAAATGGTTGGGACCCATTCCTCAGAATGTACAGCTCACAATCCCCTCTGAAAAAAACAATGCCACCTTAGAACAGTTGATTGTGAACGACGCCTTGTCCAGTACCCAAAAAGAGTCCCTACACGCTGCTTTGTTACCCTTCTCATCTTTGTTTTCTGATCTCCCAGGGAAAACAACCTTAGTAGAGCACGCGATCACCACTCCTCCCGGGAAGTCAGTCAAACAAAGACCATATCGAATACCCGCGGCCCGTAGAGAAGCCATTAGAAATGAGGTTAAAGCATGCTAGACATGGGAGTAATAAGACCCTCCCAGAGCGAATGGTCATCTCCGATAGTCCTAGTGCCAAAGCCGGACGGTTCTGTCCGGTTTTGCATAGACTTTCGGGCCGTTAACATCATCTCTAAGTTCGACTCCTACCCCTTACCACGGGTGGCCGAACTTATCGAGAAACTCGGAGATGCCCAACACATAACCACCCTCGTCCTCACTAAAGGTTATTGGCAGGTGCCCCTCAGAGCCCAAGACCAAGAGAAGACAGCTTTTTCTACACCCACGGGTCTCTATGAATTTACTGTATTACCCTTCGGTCTCCACGGGGCACCTGCTACCTTCCAAAGACTCATGAACAAAGTGCTCTTAGACCACCAGGAGTACTCATCCGCTTACCTGGATGACATCGTCATCTATAGCCCCAACTGGGACCTTCATTTACAGCACTGTCAACAGGTGTTTCAGGCATTAAAACTGGCAGGACTTCACATCAATGCCAAGAAATCCAGAGTAGGCTTTCAAAAGGTTAGATATCTAGGCTATCTCTTGGGAAATGGGGTTATTGAGCCACAAAACGAGAAAGTCAGAGCAATAATCAACACACCCTTCCCTTCCACAAAGAAAGAGGTCAGGGTCTTCCTCGGGTTACTAGGCTACTATAGGAGGTTCGTCCCCAGGTATTCCGAAATAGCTAGCCCTCCTCCGAATTCCTCCGGAAGCAGACCTCCTCCGGAATCCGGTAAAGCCCAGGGACCTCCTGAACCCTTCCCCATTGGCCGTACAGGCTTTTCAAGAACTAAAGGCCGCCATTACCTCCGGTCCCATCCTGAGATCCCCAGACTTCTCTAAACGTTTCATTCTCCAAACGGATGCCTCTGACAAAGGTCTGGGTGCTGTGTTGTCCCAGGAGACCGAAGGTGGTGTTGAACATCCGGTACTGTTTATCACCCGTAAACTGTTTCCTCAGGAACCCCGGTACCCGGTGATCGAGAAGGAGTGTCTTGCCATCAAGTGGGCCGTGGAGAAGCTCCGATACTATCTGGAGGGCTCTCACTTTCTTCTGTACACGGACCACGCTCCTTTGCTCTGGTTGAGCCGCAATAAGGGGAACAATCCTAGGGTGTTGAGGTGGTTCCTCTCTTTGCAGCCTTTTTCATTTGAGGTCCGACACCGTCGGGGTGCCGATAATGGGAATGCGGACTTCCTCTCTCGGATTCCCCTGTCCCCCGATCGGGAACAGTCTGGGGTAGGGGTGTGTGATGAGGTGCCTGCCCATGACCCGCTGAGAGGGGACGATGCGGACCTGTTCCCCTCTCATGTTTCCCCTCTCCTCTATTTCTAGTCTGCTGCTGTCAGTTACCAGGACCTGCACTGTGCCTTTAAGAACCTGGATCTCCAGACTCCTGACCCGACACATGTGACCTGGTCACGTGCACCTATCAGCGACCGAAGGGGGATTCAGAGGAGGAAGTGAAAGAGACCGGCATCTCAACAGCGAGCGCGTCTGCGGAGCCGAGTTTCCTCTTGCCTGAAGCCACGGAACCTGAACAGCCTGAGAGCCTAGACGACCCGCCGCTGGAGTCTCCTACCGGAAAGAGGGAGCCGGATCCGATTCGGCGCTGCGACCAAGCCAGCCACGTTCCTGGAGGAGCGTGGCTTCAAGAGGTAAGTGATCGTGTCTCGGCCTTTTGAGTCAAGGGTAGGGGAGGCGGGACGGCACCCAGCACCACAGTGCCGAAGTAAAGGACGCGCTGGGTTGTAGTTCCAATTAGTCAAGGCTTGAAGCGCAACGCGCGATTCACTGGTGGCGGCACGCGGGTCTTACGTCCCCCACTCCCTTCCCTGTCCAGAGTATTCCCTCCACGGGACCCAGCCTTACGGACTTGTTCTTTTCCTTTTTTTCCCCATTCTGACTGTCTGCACTACGGATCGTGAGGATCCGAAGAGGACGCAACGACTCCCGGGCCCGTGTATGGACGAGAACTGAAGCATACGCCTTGTTCCCCCCCCCTTTTGAACCTGTCTGAACATCAGGACACTAATAAAACCCTTGAAACATTACTTTTCTCTGTCATTCTGTCTCCAAGCGCCACACCCCTCAATCTTGTGTCGCTCTATTCTCCTCCCTCAATGTTAACAACAACCCTAACCAAATCCGCTGACCTCTTGGCGTCCCTACCCCTGGGTCCCACTTTCCTTGGGGGCAACTTCAACGCGGTCTCCTCACCTGCCCTGGATATGACCGGTCCCCCTTCCCCTAGTAGACTTGCTCAGGCAAAACAGCTGACGACTTGGTCCGAATCGTTGGGTCTATGTGATGCATGGCGTATATGGCACCCACACTCTAAACAGTTTACACACACCTCGGTGGCGCACCGCACACAGGCGCGCATTGACGCAGTCTTCGTTCCATCGACGGATTGCCTCATGATTCAAGATGTCGCCATCCTCCCTCGAGGTATTTCTGATCATTCCCCGGTTCTGATTCGCACGGGCTCCCCCCGCATCTATGCGCCAGACATGGAGGTTTAATGCTTGGTTCCTTCAGGACAGGGAGTTCCGGAAGGTGGTGGGACGGGAACTCAGACAATACTTTCTGTCCAATGACGGATCCGTCTCCTCTCCGGGCACCCTATGGGAGGCTGGCAAGGCCACGATTAGGGGGATCGCCAAGGGCCAGCTCAAGCTCCAGTGGCAGGCTCAACTGGAACAAATTACCTCACGGGAGGCGCAGGCCCTGCGCCTTGAGCGTGCCTCCGCCCGATCCCCGGATGCTTCCGAAGCGAGACTTCTTACCCATCTCCGCTCGGAGATCAAGCAGTTGTCACTGGAAGCGGCCAAACTCCTCTGGCGCTCATCCATGGCCAGGATATATGATTGGGGCAACAAAAATGGCTCACTCCTTCACCGCTTAGCCACATACCCTAGGGCAAACCGCATAATCCCTGAAATCGTGACGCAAGATGGTTCGGAGTGCCGCTCCCCAGCAGAGATGGCCCATGCCTTTGCCTCCTACTACCGGCAGCTATACGAGGCTAGAACTCCAACTCTCTCTCGCGCGGGTCTGCTGGAGATCGGGAACAGCCACCTTCCTCGCCTGGACCCTGTTACTCAAGATGATCTGGACCGCCCCATCACCCGCGAAGAAATTGGGGAAGCAATCACCCTTATCTCCTCCGGCAAGACACCAGGTCCAGATGGCCTCACTCAAGAATCCTACACTCACTACCGGGATATTCTCACCCCCCATCTTGCAGAACTGTTTCGGGAAGCTGTTGAAAAAGCCTCCTTCCCCCAGGAGATGGACATGACCACCATTGTGGTTCTTCCTAAGTCTCAGCCGCCCTCATCACAATGTGCGGATTACCGCCCTATCTCCCTCATCAATACCGAAGTTAAACTGTTTGCCACGGTCCTCGCCCAACGGCTCAAACCCCACTTGTCCGCACTGGTTCATCCTGACCAATGCGGGTTCATGCCCTCACGCGGTACCCGGCACTGCCTCTGTAGATTGCAATCAGCCTTGGCCCACCGCCACCTCCTCACCCCATACCTTGCGATTCTTCTTGTAGACTTTGAGAAGGCCTTTGATTCGGTGGACTGGGGGTTTCTAGAGGATGTCCTCGATGAAATGGGACTCGGTCCCCACTTTCGTGGCATGGTCAGGGTTCTCTACGCCCATCCTCGGGCTCGTGTCCTGGTGAATGGGGTTCTATTGGATCCCTTCTCGGTTTGCAGGGGAACGAGGCAGGGCTGTCCTCTTTCCCCACTGCTCTTTGCTTTGGTGATGGAGCCCTTGGCATCCCTAATACGGTCATGCGAGCATGTGCGGGGATGGGAATGGCCTAGCGCCGAAAATGACAAAATTGCCCTTTACGTGGATGATGTTCTCATCTATTTAGCAGATCCCGCCCGGTCAGGCCCCCATTGTCTCCGCATCCTGCAGTCCTTCGAACGGGCCTCTGGCCTCTGGTTGAAACCTGACAAATCGGTTCTAGTTCCCCTCCACCTGTCCCGTGAATGCTTCGATTGGCAATCCACTATACCACTTCGCAGTCAATCTTTCAAATACCTGGGGATATGGATGACCCTACTCCCTGAGCTTAGATGGGCCCTCAATGTCACTCCCCTGGTGAGACAGGCCAAGGCAGACCTCCAGAAGTGGCAAACATTGCCCCTGAACCCCATGGGGAGGGTCGCCCTCTTTAAAATTATGGTACTCCCCGATTCCTCTACGTTCTTCAAAATACCCCCTGTGCTTCCCCAGGACCTGGTTCCGCGAATTGGATAGCATGGCCAATAAGTTCCTTTGGGGAAAGGTAGGACCCGACTGGTGCTGAATGTCTGTAGGATCCCCTCGTTTGATGGGGGTCGGGGGATGACTCACCTATATCTGTATTACCTTGCCACGCGATTACTCTCTATACATGACTGGTTCAACGGGGATGGTCTGACCCGGCTTACAGGCTCGAATTGGGGGAATTGGGCCTAACCAAGGTTCAGTCCATGCTGTACGGGGCCCCTATCCCATCCCGCCTACCAGAGGTGACACGCTCTGCGTTACTGTCCTGGCGGGCCGCACTACGGCACACCAAGTGGACACATACATTGACCCAATGTACACCCTTGTGGCAGGGGACCTGGATCAAAGAGGTTAACGGGCTGCAGGGTTTCCGGGCTTGGGACCTTATAGGTATCTCACAATTAGGCGACGTATGGGTGGGGGATCACATGCGTTCCTTCGAAGACCTCCAAAATAGATACTCCCTGTGTCAATCGCAATTCTATAGGTACCTGCAACTGCGACATGCCCTCCACACGCACCTCACAACAGGTACACGGCTTCCTGATCATAGCCCGCCTGAGGCTCAGATTATGTTTGGGGACCTGGGGAAGGGTGGCATCTCCCGCATTTACCGCACATTGATTAATAATACCCCCACTTCCCTAGACCGACTGCGAGCTCAGTGGGAGGATTGGGTGGGCACCCTGGAGGACGAGGATTGGCGCGACGCCCTTATGGCCCCTAGGACGGTCACCGCCTCCGCCAGGCTACACTTGGTACAGCTCTACTACTTACATGCAGCCTACCTCACCCCGGTGCGCCTTTACCGAGCTGGATTTAGCCCAACCTCCGCCTGTACTGGGTGCGGTCACGACCTAGCTGATTTCCTCCACATGGTATGGGCATGCCCCCGCTTGACGCGGTTCTGGGGGGAAATCGAGGAAGAACTCACCAAGGTTTTGGGTTGGGAGGTTCCCCATAATCCAAAACACACGATCCTGGGCATCACTGACGGGTATGATGGGTCTTGGAACGAGAAGTTATTCCTCACTTACCCATCTCCGCTCGGAGATCAAGCAGTTGTCACTGGAAGCGGTCACTGGAAGCGGTGGTAGCCAAAAGGGACATTGCAGCCTCCTGGAAATGCTCTGAATCCCCGAGTGTTCGATGCTGGTGGACTGGGGTGGACTGGTGTGCCACGCAAGAAAAAATCATGTATGAGGCACGCGGGTGTCCCAAGAAATATCGTAGGGTCTGGGTGAAATGGTTGGGGGGTGTGGTTTAGTCTCGGGGAATGTCCAAATCCATGTTGTTCTGCATTTATTAGTGTCTGTAAACTGGGTAGCGCAAACTCTTGTATGTACTCCTGGATTTTCATGGTGTCGTGATGACTGGCTGGTGTCTTTTATCAACTTATTAAAATCAATAAAAATTTGTTTATCAAAAAAAAAAGAGCATCGTAAAGGCAAAAAGGAGTTTGTGCTTCATTTGTGAAAAGCCCAGGAAGAAGAGTCGTTCTGACTCGAAACGTGTCGGCATATGCAAATTCTTACCGGAAAGTGCAGGAGAATGGTGTTGGTAATCCGGAGGGAAGGCAAGCTGTCGAGTGCCCTACTAAGCTTTCAGGCATTTGTTTGGAGATATATATACGGTCGCCAGTAGGTAGTTATAGTTGGGACCTATTTTCCATAGGAAAAGCATTTTTTGTTTTCCCAATAACTTTAGCGTTGTTTGACGAATCTTCACGAAATTTTCAAAACTAGTGGGCGCTCCGGTCAGCTCCTGTCTTGAAAGTTTCGGGTGATTCGCCAAGCGGGGGCTGAGAAAAAAGGGGGTTCCAAAACGTGTTTTCTCCATGTTAATTTCCATAGGAAACTTTCGACACGGCTACAGCCCGAACTGCTGAACGGAATTACACCAAATTTGGCAATAAGGTAGCCCTTGATTCAGAAAGAGTCCTTTTTGTTAAATGGTGTAAATCCGTTCAGTAGTTCCTGAGAAATTCAAAAATAGAGGTCGGAAAATCAATTTCCCATAGGAAACTTTAGCCAAGGCTACAGCCCGAACTGCTGGACGGAATTACACCAAATTTGGCAAAAAAG
The DNA here is from genome assembly GCA_963921515.1 of Calotriton arnoldi. Lineage (NCBI taxonomy): Eukaryota > Metazoa > Chordata > Amphibia > Caudata > Salamandridae > Calotriton > Calotriton arnoldi. The sequence continues at coordinate 25,586 of CAWUFW010026827.1, forward strand.
TAGTCCTTGGTTCAGAAAGAGCCCTTTTTTAGGTCTCGCCTACGCAAAAAGACCTTTTGGAATCGCTTCGGCTTTTCAGCCAAAAACGTTTCCTTCAATGGCAACGCGTGCACGTTTGGCGATTCACTCGTGTGAGCGAGCGGCGCCATATGGTAGCAATTATCGCTCCTGGCACCGCTCGCTCCCGCAAGGGAATCGCGCAGGCCCCCTGCTCTCTCCCCTCCCCCTGCAGCCGTGCGAGGCGCGCACGCTTGTTCTAGCTGACTGTAGCTTAACGGTTTTGAATTAGTGTAAAATGCCAGTGTTAAGTGCACATTAAGTGGACTCCCAGCTTGTCATCCTGAGCCATACCGCATAGAATGGCTGGTGTATGAAGTGTGCGCAGTGTGTCACGAGGACAGCTAGGGGGCTGGTCCACGCCAGTGAAGTGAATGGTGACGCAGTTAGACTTTGCAGAATCCTGTGGGGAGAAGGTGAAAGAACGCTGGTATCGTACCGGCGGCATCGGAGCTACGAGCGCCAGGCGCCTGCTCACCTGAGTTGGTGAGATACACGTGTTTAGATTGTACTTTTAATCAGTTTAGTTTTGTATGCTTGTTAAACTTTTAGTTATAAAAACTGTGTGCAGTAATATTGCTGCCTTCAATGACAAACCACAGCCTGTCTGTTCTCGCCATAGAGGGAAATTAATGAACAGCTCTGATAGATGTTATGCGCTATAATTCTCATAGAATGGGAGCAGTATTTTATGGCAGGAAAGCACTTATGTAGGCCCCAGCTGAAGGAAGAGCATGAAGAATTACTGGCACGTTAAAAACAATTCACAGACGCATATCCTGCGGGCGGGAGGGCACGACTCCTTAGACTAAACAATGTGAGAAGATATTTCAAATGTTTAACCGCACCACCACTCAGCATCACCACAGCATCACTCAGCACCACCACAGCATTACTCAGCACCACCACAGCATCACTCAGCACCACAACAGCACCACTCAGCACCACAACAGCACCACTCTGCACCACCACAGCATCACTCTGCACCACCACAGCATCACTCAGCACCACCACAGCATCACTCAGCACCAGCACAGCACCACCACAGCATCACTCAGCATCACCACAGCACCACTCAGCACTACCACAGCATCACCACAGCACCACTCAGCACCACCACACCACCACTCAGCACCACCACAGCATCACTTAGCACCACCACAGCATCACTAAGCACCACAACAACACTCAGCACCACAACAGCATCACTCAGCACTACCACAGCATCACTCAGCACAACCACAGCATCACCACATCACAACACCACCACTCAGCACCACCACAGCACCACCACAGCATCACTTAGCACCACCACAGCATCACTCAGCACCACCACAGCATCACTCAGCACCACCACAGCATCACTCAGCACCTGCACAGCACCAGCACAGCATCACTCAGCAGCACCACAGCAGCACCACAGCAGCACCACAGCACCACTCAGCACCACCACTCAGCACCACCATAGCATCACTTAGCACCACCACAGCATCACTAAGCATCACAACACCACTCAGCACCACCACAGCATCACTCAGCACCACCACAGCATCACTCAGCACCACCACACCACCACTCAGCACCACCACAGCACCACCAGAGCATCACTTAGCACCACCACAGCATCACTAAACACCACTCAGCACCACCACAGCATCACTCAGCACCACCACAGCATCACTCAGCAGCACCATAGCATCACTCAGCAGCACCATAGCATCACTCAGCAGCACCACAGCATCACTCAGCAGCACAACAGCATCACTCAGCATCACCACACCACCACCACAGCACCACCCCAGCATCACTCAGCATTAGCACAGTACCACCACAGCATCACTCGGCACCACCACAGCACCACTCAGCACCACCACAGCACCACCACACCACCACCACACCACCACTCTGCACCACCACAGCACCACCACAGCATCACTCAGCATCACCACAGCACCACTCAGCACCACCACTCAGCAGCACCACCACACCACCACTCAGCACCACCACAGCATCACTAAGCACCAGAACAGCATCACTAAGCACCACCACAACACCACTCAGCACCACCACAACATCACTCAGCACCACCACGGCATCACTCAGCATCACCACAGCATCACTCAGCATCACCACAGCACCACTCAACACCACCATAGCATCACTCAGCACTACCACACCACCACCACCACTCAGCACCACCACACCACCACTCAGCACCACCACACAGCACCACCACACAGCATCACCACAGCATCTCTCAGCACTACCACTCAGCACCACCACACCACCACTCAGCACCACCACAGCATTACTCCGCATCACCACAGCATCACTCAGCATCACCACAGCACCACTCAGTACCACCACAGCACGACCACAGCATCACTCAGCACCACCACAGCACCACTCAGCACCACCACAGCATCACCACATCATCACTCAGCACCACCACAGCATCACTCCGCATCACCACACCACCACTCAGCACTACCACAGCACCACCACAGCAGCATTCAGCACCACCACAGCATCACTAAGTACCACAACAGCATCACTCAGCACCACAACACCACTCAGCATCACCACAGCATCACTAAGCACCACCTCAACACCACTCAACACCACCTCGGCATCACCAAGCACTACCACAACACCACTAAACACCACCTCAGCATCACTAAGCACCACCACCACAGCATCACTAAGTACCACAACAGCATCACTAAGCACCACCTCAACACCACCTCAGCATCACTAAGCACCACAACAGCACTCAGCACCACCACAGCATCACTCAGCACCACCACAGCATCACTAAGCACCACCACAACACCTCTGAACACCACCACAGATTCACTCAGCACCACCACAGCACCACTCAGCACCACCACAGCACCACTCACCACCATCACAGCACCACCCCAGCATCACTCAGCACCACCCCAGCATCACTCAGCACCACCACAGCATCACTCAGCAGCACCACAGCTTCACTCAGCACCACCACAGCTTCAATCAGCACCGCCACAGCATCAATAAGCACCACCACAACACCTCCCATCACCACCTCAGCATCACTAAACACCACCACAACACCACTCAGCACCACCACAGCATCACTAAGCACCACCTCAACACCACTCAGCACCACCTCAGCATCACCAAGCACCACCACAACACCACTCAGCACCATCACAGCATCACTAACCACCACCACAGCATCACTAAGCACCACAACACCACTCAACACCACCTCAGTATCACTAAGCACCACCTCAACACCACTCAGCACCACCACAGCATCACTAAGCACCACCTCAACATTAGAATAGGCAGGAAGAAGTTCCCAACATTGCAACGACAAAAATACCTTTCTTATGTTTATTCTTTTTTAATTGGATCATTCAGTTGTACATAATGTTGTCTTAGTTATATATAAAGTAACAAAAATGGTTATAAGTCTTTTTTATTATAACTTTTCAACATGCTCTTAAAAACATTGGCAAAACCAATACCTCTGGCTAAACACATATACGGTTCCAAAGGCGAGAGCTATTGGCTATGCTATTGCTTTTTTTTTAGATCTGCAGAGGATACACCTACATTTTTACTAGCACCACTTTTTCCTTTCCGGTTCCTCCTCTGTATTTTATTTTCTTACAATATATGAATTAATATTTTTAAGGGTCTAAACGATTCGCTGTAACTGCTATTTACTTACATTAACTGGTACATGACGGCATTGCATGCTTCCTTTTGTTGATGTTTACAAGTACTAAAGTTATAAATAAAGGATATTTGCATTCTTTTTTATCCTTTTAAATAGTGTGGAGTTGTACTTTTTATTTTTTTGTGTTTTGCTGATACCCTGAAGAGGTCAGAATGAAGAATAATAATCACATTGAAGAGCAAAACTATCTGTAATGGGGCACCAACCCTTGTTTTCTTCCACTACCTTTGCCACCAAAGCAGAGTTACTGAGCGGCAACCTGAAACTTTTGCAGGGTGGTTATGAATCTGTGATTACAGAAGTGAACGTTCATGTAGGCATATTACAACAAGCATTGGCATAGCCAATAGGTCTCGCGTTTGGGACCTTATAAGTATTTAGTTATGCAGCACAATATCCTTGGTACAACAACATCAACTGTTGCATGGCTAAACACTTATAAGGTCCCAAAGGCGAGACCTATTGGCTATGCCAATGCTTGTTTTAAATGGTGTAAATTCGTTCAGTAGTTTTTGAGATATTAAAGAAAAAAATCTTTATATATCTGGGCGGGAGGGACCTAACTACACAAGCACAAGCTTGGCTCTAATTGGCTGCCAACACTTCAATCCAGGAAGAGTTGGCAGCCATCTTGGTGCAATGCTTTTTAGGTCTCGCCTAGCGACACAGCTCATGCGCTGCACGCTTGGCGAGATCTATTGTTGTCGATTTTTCTTCTGAAGAAGACTACTACCCCGAGGACGACCCCCTACACTACTCAAACACCACTGCACTACCCTAAAACACTACCCCCAGCAAGATGCCCTACACTACCCAAACACTACTGCCCTACCCTAAACCCTAAAATACTACCCCTAGCACCCACCCCTACACTACCCAAACACCACTGCACTACCCTAAACCCTAAAACACTACCCCCAGCAACACCCCTACACTACCCAAACACCACTGCACTACCCTAAACCCTAAAACACTACCCCCAGCATGACCCCCTACACTACCCAAACACCACTGCACTACCGTAAAACACTACCCCCAGCATGACCCCCTACACTACACAAACACCACTGCACTACCCTAAACCCAAAAACACTACCCCCAGCGCGACCCCTACACTACACAAACACCACTGCACTACCCTACACCCTAAAAAACTACCCCCAGCATGACCCCTACACTACACAAACACCATGAGAGCTTTCTAAGGTTGTCTAAGACCTCTTAAATCACCATAAGGGTTGTCTGGACTGGTG
>CAWUFW010026828.1:0-30619 GCA_963921515.1 Calotriton arnoldi
GCACAAGAATTTCTTATGTTTATGCTTGCAGTATTGGAAGATGAAGGAATAGAAGGTACTCACACACCTAGTCAGTCATGCAAAAAATTAAGCACACACCCATTTACTCACCTATACAGATATACACACACCAGCTCACTTACTCATACAAATACTAGCACATTCTTACGCTCTTATACAATCTCTGATACAAGCACACACTCATCCATACAGTCACTCTCACAATCACACACTCTCACTTATAGCTATTTATATACTCCAACACACATATATACTGCCTTTCACATATGTAGTTACTCACACATGTACCACTGGGACATACATTCACTCACTAACACACTCTTGCACACACTTGCCCACCCATACAGTGTATCACAGATGCACTCTTGAAACCATCCACCCAGAGAATCACCCACTCACACATCTATGCACAGAGTCGCACACACCCCACCCACACAAACACTCAGGCACCCATACAGATACTCAGACAACCAATCAATAACTCATATAGACACTCATGTAGCTATTCACAAACCCATGCAGCCACTTACACAGCAACAGACAGACGGATACAGACATTCACCCAGTTTAGTCACTAACCCATGCTTTCAGTAAGATACGTTTAATCACTCACTTATAGAGTTAGTCACGCACCTACTAAATCATCCATTCAGACACTTATACACCCACTCATTCTTCAATACGCCTTTCCCTATATATATTAAACATATTTAAACTTTACAGAAACACACAGTCACTGGATGATGTCATCAGTGATGTCATTTGAGATGTCATCAGTGATGTCATCAGTGATGTCACTGACCATGTCATGAGTGATGTAATATGTGACATCATCAGCAGTGCATTGCGGGGGCGCGAGTTATAGTTACATGAACTAACTATAACGGGGGAATTTCACGGGTTTTGTACGAGTGCAATGTCTAACTAACTATAACTGTCCCTAAAACCTATGGTTTTTTCAGTGAATATATATATATATATATGTATATATATATATATATATATAGTCAGTCAATAACTTTATTTCAGCCGTTGCGGCCATTAAAGTATCACAAGCAAACAATACAATACAGACATAATAAAACAGCCAAGTTTGAAATAACAATATGGGGTTTTTTCTTTTTAGAGTCCAGACTTCCTAATACTCCGGGGGAAAAGAAAGTCCACAAACGTGCATGTGCATTGAGTATATAGAATTGGTAACCTTCATACAAGAGCCTGTGCCTAGGATTAGTAGAAGCAGCCTAACCCCCAATTGTCAAATCAATGCCTTAAAAGTGCCAGTGCCTAAAGTGCAGAGGAGACCAAAGTTTGATTACAAATTCCCAATGGCTGGTTCAGCTCAGACCATCTAATGCAAATAATGAAGCAGAATTAAGAAAGCGCTAAGAACAGCTAAAAATTATATCCAAGAACTGTAACAGCAAATGTCTATGATGTAAGAGTTAACGGCATGACCCGTCATGCAGGTACAGTTCTAAGATTAGTTCAGAAGAAGACTAATAAATAGATAGATATATAAAATCATTTAAGAAGTATTAAAATACAAAGAAGTTACATCAGTTACATGGTCATTGCATACCTCCTACTGATCCACATTTTGCCCAGAAATTTAGCAACAGCACAGACAATTAGCATGCTAGAAACAGATTTTAGGATACGTAGCGCCTCGCTGTGACAGCGGGTACCTAGTTGTCTACAGACAGGTGCTATCCACCTAGATCTCAGAAGATGGTACCTAAGGCATGCAAAAAGTATGTGACTGATGGACTTGGCTACAGAAGAGCAGCCAGAGCAAAACTGAGATGTGGACGTAGACTTGCGCTAAGCGGCAACAAAGGTGTTAACAGGAAGGGAACTAAATCTGAATAGCATATAGAGTTTCCTATCCTGGGGATTTGTAATAACCTCCAAATATTGTTCGAAGGCGTCTTCCAGTTTGAACTCCATAAAATCAAGTGTCTAACGGCCCCCGTATGGATGGGAGATAAGGGACTGTGCCACCCAGTCCCAGTAATGTTTCTTAACCTGGTCTTTGGTAGGAAGTGATACAGGAGTATCGGCGTCCCATATGCCTTCCATTCCTAGAGTGGACATCAATGTTTTCACCCTGGTTAGCCAGCTGATTTTCTTATGACGGGCCAGCGCATATACCTCGTCCAAAGCAGCAGCATATGGTTGTAGCTCAGGGGTGGTTTTTAAGCGTAGCCAAAAGAGCAAGGGGCGTAGCTGTGCTTTTTGGACAATCGAGAATCTACCCATATCAAATCTCAGCAGTTGCAGGGGGGGTACTCTGTGGCAGAGAGCAAAGTGATCTCAGAATTTTTTTTTCTGTCACTGAGAGTGCATCCAGTTTTTCAAACCCCCAGAGTTGCGCCCCATAAATAGCTGCTCCTACTGCTTTGTGATCGTAAATGCAGAGGGGAGCAGCTATTGGCTTGCTTGATGAGATCTTGTGCTCCTTGATCAAAGCCCCTGCGATGCGCCTTAGCTAGAGGTTCTGCCTCCTAACATGATGTCTCCAGGAAAGGTCATCGGAGATATGTATGTATACATACATATATATATATATATATCAAATGAATCCTTTCCGCAGCGGTCGGGGCGCTCCCACACAGCTTCAACTTGTGCACAGAAGAACACAGCACCACCAAAAAGGTAATTCCTCAAGTCGTGAATTTAATCAATTTATTTTATTTCATAGCACCAAGGTGAAAATGGCCTATGCGTTTCAGCCGTAGCCTTCGACAGGGCCATCATATATATATATATATATTACCTACTGGCAGTCGCCAGTAGGTAGTTATAGTTAGGACCTTGTTTCCATTCAAAAAGCGTTTTTTCTTTTGCCAATATCTTTGACGCCGTTTGACAAATCTTCGCGGAATTTTCCAAACTAATGGTTCACTCAGTTCAGCTCCTGTCTTGAAAGTTTCGGGGTGATTCATTAAACGGGGGCCGAGAAAAAAGGGGGGTCCCAAAATGCATTTTCTCCATGTTAATTTCCATGGGAACTTTACACAAAGCTACAGCACGAACTGCTGAACGGAATTACACCAAATTTGGCAAAAAGGTAGGTCTTGGTCTAGAAAGCGTGCTTCTTTTTAATTGGCATAAATCTGTTCAGTAGTTGCTGAGAAATTTAAAAAATAAAAATATCGATATCTGAGCACTGAGGAGGATTCGCGAACCCTCCCGAGCACGAGCTTCATTCTGATTGGCTGCCAACACTCCAAACCAGAATGTGTTGGCAGCCATCTTGTGACTCAGTAACCGAGTCACAAGAAAACAGTAGAAAAAAGATAAAAAACAAGAAAAGGGGGCAGGATAGAAACACCCTGACCCCCTAGGCCTGCTCAGGGGGTCCCACAAGGACCGCTAGGGACAAAAAAAGCATTAAAAAAAAAAATCATCCGACTTCAAGCTGGGTGCGCAAATCCGGCCGAAAATGTTTTCAAAAAATGAAGCGCGGGCTCCTGGCTTTGTTTTCTATAAGCCCCCGGGTGGGCCAGGTCCAGGGGACAACACCTAATTATATAGCGGGGGCCAGCAGGGGCCCCCACAGCCCCGGGGACTGCCACCTCCCCGGGGCTTTATCCATAATGTGCAGGGGCACGCAGCCCCCCCACAGCTCCGGGGACTGGCACCTCCCCGGGGCTTATTTATAAAAAAGTATGTGGGGGGGCTTCTGCTACCCCCCACACTGCCCCGGGGACCGCCACCTCCCCGGGGCTATATGATTTAAATGCGGGGGGCACGCAGCCCCCACACAGTCCCAGGGACCACCACCTCCATGGGGCTACTTAGAAAAACAAAGTGTGGGGGGGCTCAAGCCCCCCCACACTGTCCCGGGGACCACCACCTCCCCGTGGCACTAATTATTTAAATATGGGGTCCACGGGGCGAATACCGAATAATGGAAGTGGGGCGGTATTTTTTCTTTCTATTTTGGAGTCGCCATCCCAACGCGGCTCTCAGCGCGGTCCCCCGTGTAACGTTGATTGGATTCGCGAATTCACCTCAAATAAATAATTTAGTAGTATATAAATAAGAAGATAGTGTTGTATTTGTGAAGTTGTTTTAAAGAGGTACTGTGATTGAAGTTAATGACAAGATTACAATTGATAGAGTTGCTAAAAATATATAAAATTAAAAATTAATAGTTAAACCTGAAAAGTGTATTGTGTTGTAGTAAATTGAATTCATGCTTTTGCAGATTCACATTGGGTGCGCGAATCCACAAACATTTTGTAAAAAATATGTATGTAAAAAAAAAATTGATTCACTATTGTGTTATAGGGTGGCTCTAAAAAGAGCCCTTGTTTTTATTATGAGTTTGTTGTAGCTACATGTAAGTGCGGATGCACAGCTTTAGGTTGTTGAGAAAGACTCTGTTTCCTTGATCTGTGAAGTGTACTTCATCACTTCAGAAGATGTCATCCATATCAAAACGTAGATTGTTGTTATAAATGGAGCCCATCCTATGGTCTCTGAGGTAAGCAGAAACAGTTTATTGACATTCTTTCTAGCTTTCTCAATCTGTGGACAGAATTGATTTGACCACTTCCATTTCTGTCTTTGGCATATATTAGAGAATACAAAGACAGTTTGAGGTAAAAGCAACATCAATTGTGCAAAGGTGCCCTTCATTAGCATTTCCAGACCTACCCCAGTCAATGTGCCTAGATCATTGCCACCACAGTGCACAATCATGATGTCAGGGGGTTGGAGATGCAAAAAATGTTTTAACCAAAGGCATCAATTGGTGCCACTTTAATCCTCTCTGTGCAATCCATTTAATATCCACATTTTGCAAAGCTAGGTCTTTGTCAATACCTCTGCATTCAGCATACCTTTTGCACCAGAAAACATAGCTATATCCAACAATCCATACTGTAAGCATCTTGAAGGGATGTCTGGAAGTAATGAAAAGATGTCTGTAGCTGAGGTAGTCAGTTGGTAGAGTGAGAGGTATGTAAAATGGTGGTCAAGAAGCTGTTTTTTAAAAAGTAGAGAATTGATTGGCTGTTTAAGAACATTGTACATTTAAAAATAGGGTGCATGTTACTTTCTTTAAAAAGCATGTTTCTTATCGGTTAGTAGAAAATGTTTGAAAGGTACAGTAGATAGGATAAGGTGATATTTTGCAAACGTCAACCACACCTGCTGTTTGCATTTGTAACCTTGTGTGCTGAACTTGAAAATATGGTGAACTTGTGACCTGTTAGTTCAGTTGAATGTTCCATGAACTGTTACTATGGAAACTGGCATTAAGCAGAATGGGGAAGGGTTGAAACTTAACTGTGGACTTAAAATGTGAAATTGTAATTTATATATAAGTGATTTGTTATTAAAGTATAATTTCCCAAGTCAGTACTATCTTTATAAGTGATGTATTCTTAAAAAATAGTGCTATTTTTAGTTGTAATATATTTTGGAACTCCCGTATGGATTTGCGGCTCCATCGCGTTGGTGCAAGGTGGAGTCGCGACTCCAAAAAATTCCAGAACCAGTTTGGTCACTTTTAGAAGTCAATTGGTAAGGGTTAATATGTCTAACCAATAGAAATGTGTTTTACAATTTGAAATTATGTAGGAAGTAATGTGATTTGTTACTTACATTTATTTTTGTGGAGAAAGAGAGAGAAAGTTTGCCATTACTGGTTTTACCTTGTTGAGAGTGGTGCATTACATTAATTGTGTGCATAAGAAAATCTTTTATGAGTTTGTGATATTCCATATTCTACAAATCAATTTGGAAGGTGAGTTATAAATTTGTGAGGTGTATTATGTATTAGCTTTATTTTTAATCTTTAAAAATTATTCAAGAACTGTAATGTTTGAAATATATTATTAAATGTAGATATGTGGATTGTAGTTTGTTTTGTTGTAGTTAAATGTTGTTTGAAATAGATTCTGTATAGTATTATGTGTATATTGGAAGATGGATTAATAATTATGGTAGTTTGTTTTAGTGTGTGGATATGTACATTTGTAGTATACCGCATAATTTTAGGTTTCGCTTTCAATTTGGAAGTGCAGTCTGTCAAGTTTAAGGGGTGCATAGACTTGTGTCTGAAGTATGTCCCTACTTGTATATGTATTTTCATATGTCTTAAACATTTGAAGGTGCATGATGTATAACAAACAGGTGTTGTTGCTTTTTATGTGGTAGGCTCAAGACTGTGAGTAGTAGTAGAATGGTAAAGATGCAGCATAAAAGTGTGGTTTAAAAGATGTTGACATAAGGTATTAGTGATTAGGCTTCTTTTTTTAAGTCTCTAGAGAGGTACAGTTGAAATATGCCACATAATCTTTGGTGTTTTCTTGAAATTGAAAGTTTGTTCTGTGAATTTTTGAGGTGTGGATAGTGTTGTGCTACAGACATATGCATGCATGCATTTAGGAATATGGTGACACTGTTAGCAGAGACATGTGAAGGGTTCCTGCTTTGTATTTGGCTAGGTGTAACATTATAAGTAGTTGTAGAATGTAAAGCAGCAGCACAAAAGTGAGGTATGAGATATGTTTGAAGAGATATTATTTATTAGAGTAATTTGTATGATGTGTGTAAAGGTATATTTCATATATACAGCATAATTGTCAGTGTCTTTGAAATTTGAAGTGTAGTCTATGACGTTTTGAGCTGTGGATGGTGTTGTGACTGAGGTATGTCTCTACTTGCACATGCATTATGGTACATGTTATGCGTCTGAAGATGATAGATGTATAAAACACAGGTATACATCTATCTGTATATTACTTTTATATATGATGCTGCTAGCAATAGGTATAGACATATGCATGCATGCTTTTAGGAATATGGTGAGACTTACAGCAGAGACATGTGAAGGGTTGCTAGTTTATATTTGTGTAGGTCCAATAGCATAAGTAGTTGCAGAATGGTGAAGCTGCTGGCAGAGGAATTAGTGATTGGGGTATTTTGTATGAATCTGTTGAAAGGTATGGTTGAAATATATCACATTATTTTAGGTGTCTATTTGAAATGAGAAGTGTAGAAAGAGGGAAGAAGGATATAGAAAGGGGCAATAGTTAGGTATTGAGTATAGGCAAAAACAAAGCAGCAACCATGTTTCTGCTGTAAGTTTCACCATCTTTTTGAAACTATCCATGCATGAGTCTGTACTTTTTGCTAGTGTACTATATATAAAAGATGCATACAAATATATGTATACTTCTGTTTTATATGTAAAGCATCTTCAAATGTATGACACATATGAGAATACATGTTCAAGTAGAGACATATTTCAATCACAACACCATGCAGGCCTTAAAACTTGACAGACTGCACTTTACATTTGATTTGGGTAGCAGTAGAGAAATACTTTAGTTGTGCTGTGTGATTCTGTTGTACAGATTGTGATGTCTTCTAATTGTAGGAATTGTGCAGTATCTGACATAGGTTTGCAATGCAATTAATAATATTTCTTTATTTATAGATGAGAATATTTGTATATAATTATTTTAGTAATATAAAATTATTTAACAAAACTATGTAAACTTTTCTTTGTTTTCAGATATTCATCATTATTAGTAGTAAAGATTGAGTATGGCAGGAAAAGATCAAAAGAAAAAAAAACAGTACTATTTAAAGGAAAGAGAAAAGCAGAAATTAGATGAAGTAAAACATGTAACATTGAAGAAAAAGACATCTGGTAAGAGAATTAAAGAATTTATTAAAGGACGTTTAAAGAACGTAATTAATTTTCAAAATGGGGAAAAGAGAAAGAAAAGTACTACAACCAATCAGAAGGAAACGGAAAAAGGACAAATTAATCGAAAAACAGGTTATGGGAAAACAATCTATGTTGAAAGAAGGATCAAAGAATATAAAGACATTAGGAAGAGAATGTATAAAAGTAGAGTACTACAAAATTTATTGAAAGATTGTAAAAAATATAAAAGAAGATCAGCATTTTACAAGAAAAAGCAACAGATTGACAGTGTAGTCGCAAAGGCTTTTGAATTGAAAAGAAGATTGTTTATATTAGTATTTAAGAGAATGAGAACATTGAATAAAACAATGCACTTTATGAAGGAGAAAAGTAAAAGAAAAAGACAGGTTAATAGAACAAAATTTTGCAAAAAATCTTTGGGAGAATGGAAGCACACTTCTAGTACTGAACCTTTTTTTAATGAAGAAAGCTATTTTCAACAAAATACATTAGTTCATACAGTTGATACCAGTGGTCGTTGTTATGAGGTTAAAAATGGTTGTCCAATTGAAAAAGAAAAGATGGTTCCTAGAAATGTGGAAGAAGTAATACCTGAAGAAGTTCAAGGGAGACGTACACAAGCTCCAGTGTATAAGTGGGATGGCAGTAGTATTTGTAGTATACAACAGGAATCTATTGATATATTACGAAATTTCTTACGAGATTATGGTAAAAAAAAGTGTTAAACAGAAGATTAAGATGTTGCAAGGACTAGATCCTTGTACAGTGAGAAAATATACTTATTTGCAGGGTCATTCTTTGGCTTGTCTTTCAAGAAAAGTGTGTCGAAGTACTTTTCATCATTTAAGAATGTTAGCAGTACATCACTCAGAAGTGCAGAAGTTAATTAGAAGATTGCACTATGTGAAAAGTCCTGCATTATCTTTAAGTGAAATAAACACAGCTCTTTTGCATGGTTCAGTATTGGATGTAAAAAAAGTTTCTTTGGTCCTCAAGAGGAGTGTACAGAAAGTGAGAGTTTGATAAGTGTAGGTGTTGAAGAAGAGGTGGAAGATAGTACTACTGAGACGTTTGTAGAAGAAATTACAAAGTTTAATGTACTTTCTTGTGAAAAACCAAACTATGTTTGTATTTGTTGTCGACGTACTCACTATAGAAGTCAAACTAAGAATGTTGATGTGTATTTAAAAAGTGAAAAGGAAAACTATGATAAGTGGGAGCAATTTGGTGATTATCTGTTGGTGGAAGGTCGTTTTGAGTTGGGTAGTGATCAACGTATTTGTAAATATTGTTACAACAAATTAGAAGAGAACAAAATGCCAGCTAGAGCTGTACATAACAACCTAGAGTTGGTAGCTGTTCCTCCGAAACTGGTAGATTTAAATATGTATGAGTCCACTCTTTTTCAATCTGTGCATCCATTTCAGGCTATAGTTCGTATGGAGCCTAAAACAGGTAAGCTGCCTCCAACAGATTTACAAAGAGGTTTAAAAGAAAGTTGTGTATTTACCTTTAGATTTTAAGAAAAATATTGAAACTGTTGGTATAGAGAGAGAGGAAAGTGAACCTGTAGTTATTCTAGTTAATGGTGTACCAACAAAGAGTCGGAAAATATGGCAAGAGTTAGTAGATGTCACCAAACTTCAAAATGCTACATTATATCTTGTACAAAACAATATTTATTATAAAAAGGTATATGTGGAAGAGCAAGAAATATCTTTAGAAGATGATAGAGAAATTTCAACTAGCCAAGTAGAAAAAGTGGACAACTCCAGGAGTGAAGAAATTTATGAACATTACAGTATACATCCTCTACATTCAAAAGAAGTTATAGGAAACACTATTGAATTATTCCAAATGAAGAAAGCAAAGGGAACTTCCATGAGTGTATGGGAAAAAAGTTTAGAAGCTCATTGTTTTCCACAGCTCTTCCCCACTGGAAAAGGTGGACGATATGATGAACGACCAGTACAGAATCCAGCTTCAGAATATCGTACAACAAGATTGTACTCAGATTATTCAACATTTCGACAGTGTATTCCATATTTATTTCATCTGCTGTTTGAAAGTAACTTGTCAGGACTTTCATATGCAGTGAACCACATATTAAAAACAGGAGTTCATCTTACACATGTTTCTGCAAAGGAATTTTTGGACAAAGTTCAATAAAGAGACGATCATTTAGAATCTCAGTTAATTAATTTGATGGCGTGTCAACGTGGTACTAATGAGTATTGGTATCGTCGTCACGGAGAACGTAAATGTATGTTAAGAAACTTAGGAACCCCTATGTGGTTTGTTACGCTTAGCTGTGCTGAATACGCATGGGACGATTTACTTGAATTTCTACGACATGCAAATTCGAATGTAAAAAACATTGAATTGAAGACAGCTGGAGAACTGTGTTCCTTGGATCCTGTAAATGTGTGCAGATATTTTAATCATAGGTTTCAAGCTATGATGTCTTTTATCTGCAATAAAAATAATCCACCTCTTGGAGAAGTTCTTGATTTCTTTTGGAGAAAGGAGTACCAAGCCAGAGGTGCTCCTCCTATACACATGCCATTATGGATCAAGAATGCACCTAAATTTGGAACCGATTCCGATGAAACTGTTTTGTCTTTCATTGAAGACTATGTTACCTGTGCCATTCCCAAAAAATTAGGACAAAACAGCTTAAGACAACAAGTTTTACGGTTTCAAAGTCATCGATGTGGAAAATATAATCGATGACAATACACGTCAAAGGGAAAATGTTATACAAAATGTCGTTTTGGATTCCCATGTCCAGTAATTTCAAAAGGAAGAGTCAATAGTTTCATGTCAGCAGTAAGGCATACTATAACTCGAAAATCTCAGAAGAATACTTACAACATAAAAAGAACTGAAGATTCAAATTATATTAATGACTACAATCCAGTGATTTTGACAATGTGGAATGCAAACATGGATATCCAGTATGTTGCAGATAATTCGATTGCTGTTCCTCGCTATATTACGTCATATATAACCAAATGTGAAAAGACAGAGTTGAAAGAAATGTGGGAAGAAATTTCACAAGAGAAGACTCTTAGGGGTCGATTCCGATTCGGGCCGGAAAAAGCACCGACCGACTCGGAGCCGGAATTAATTCTGACCGACACGTACCTGTGGCGCCCGACACGCCAAGTACGATGCAAGGCGTGCAAAATCCGACCGACACGTACTGAACCCAAGCCGAACGACCGAGCCGCACGTAAAACAGCAATCCGGCCGGAAAAACACGCAAATTGAACCGACCGACACGCACCCGGAACAAATCCAACCGAAACGTACACGCGAACTCCAAACCGCAAAGTACGATGCAAGGCGCGAAAACCACGACCGAGTCGTACGGAGGACAAGCCGTACGACCGACACGCATACAAAACCGAGCCGAAGTAACACAAAACACCGCGACCGACGCGTACGCAGCATAGAAAACTGCACAAACACAGCGTGAACGAAACGGAGAAGACCGTACGAAACAACTGCAGGGTCCGACTCGGTCACAAGAACGTTTCCAACATGCACAGAAAGTACTAAGGAAAAATACACAAAAAAGGCCAAACAAGCAATTACAAAGCCAATAAATACTGGGGGGTGGGGACAGAGAACAAAGACACACCCACAACTCCACCCATATAAAGGACACAAATCCCAACCATGATCCTTTGCAAATGCTATTCTACTGCCAGCACTCAACAGACAGCAACCACACACCCACAGCTCATCCCTCACACAAGCCACACACCATCAGCACACCAACAAATAGCTACCTCACATACACTCAGCAAAACACACACACACTCACACACCCTCACCTGCACACCAACACACACATCACTCACCATCACCACCCATCACCATGCCCCCAAAGAAGAATCACAAGTTCCTAGATTGTGAATTGGAAGTCCTGGTAGACGAGATCCTCAGGGTAGAGCCACAGCTGTTTGGCACACTGGTCCAACAGACACCCATCTCCCAGAAAACCAAGATGTGGGAGAGGATCATCAACAGGGTGAACGCACAATCACCATGTCTGCGCACAAAGACTGACATCCAGAACAGGTGGTATGACGTGCGCAGGAGGGTACGGGAGCTGCTCAAGAAGGACTACCTCCTGAGCCAATACACCGGCAGTGGCCCTCCTGCCAAGCCAGTATACCTCAGGCCCTGGGAGGAGAAGGTGCGGGCCATCCTTCCGCCAGTGAGCGTCTATGGACTAGAGAACATCCCAGAGCCTGGTGAGTACACAACAAATGTACACAATATTCTGCCACAATACACACACACATCACTGTCAAGGGGAGAGTCAAACCATGCACTCATAGCAATTACACAGCAACCAGAACAGAATCATCCCAAAATGTGTATGTCAGTCAGATAAACACAACACATGCCATCTCAAAGTTACATTTAACCGTGTCATCACATGTACAAACACAACTACAACTACAGCTAGGCAGTGGCACAAATATAACTAACAAACACATCCAGACATGTAGCCACCACTACAACACCAACACACAGTGAAGACCACTGAAAGAAAGGAATTCTGTGTATGCTGGGCAAGTCAGTGTAGCCAATAGCATCATGGGAGTCGTAGTCACAGATATTGCTCACCCCCACAACTGTCCCATCAACACCACCATGAACCATGCGCACATCACAGGGAGTGGAAAAGGACTCACAAGATGGCTGACACTGGCTACTGCTGTGGGGAGCACAAGGCCCTGCTGGCAACTGTGCAACAACCAACAGCAGGACACCACTGACTGACATCCTGAGAGACAACTTCCACTCCCTGCAATGCAAGCACGTTCCATGGTGGGATATCTGGCTGGGTGGGAAGGAGGACTTGCAGCACTGACCATAGTCACAAGCACCTCCCTCACACACCCCCTCAACACATACTCCACATAACCCACCTGGGAGAATGCAATGCCTCACATCCTAACTCAAGATCCCACAAAGAACCACCACCCTGGGTTATGTTGTGTGAAGCACAGGGACACTCTTGGGACTTTTAGCCAAACAACTGCCAGGACAACACTCCCAGCCATCCTGTCAGCACAGGCAGCCCACCCCACAGGGAAGCAGAGTCAAAAGGAAGGAAGGATGGGCATGCTGGGAAGGGGGTGGAGGCAATAGCATGATGGGAGTCGTAGTCACAGCTCTACATCCCCCACCACATGGCCCAGCAAGCTCACACTCACGCATGCACATCCCACAGAGAGTGGAAAGGCCCATCAAAGATGTCTGACACTGTTGCTGTGTCGTGGGGAGCACAAGGGCATGCTGGGAACTGCACACCAACCAACAGCAGGACACCACTGTCAGCCATCTTGCCATTGCTCTCACACCCACACACACTGAACTCCCCACAAAAGCAAGTAAGTATGGGAATGCTGGGAAGTGGGGTGGAGGCAATAGCATGATGGGAGTCATAGTCACAGACATAGCTCACCCCCACAACTGTCCCATCAACACCACCCTGAACCATGCTCACATCACAGGGAGTGGAAAACAACTGACAAGATGGCTGACACTGGCTACTGCTGTGGGGAGCACAAGGCCCTGCTGGCAACTGTGCACCAACAAACAGCAGGACACCACTGACTGACATCCTGAAAGACAACTTCCACTCCCTGCAATGCAAGCACGTTCCATGGTGGGATATCTGGCTGGGTGGGAAGGAGGACTTGCAGCACTGACCATAGTCACAAGCACCTCCCCTCACACACCCCCTCAACACATACTCCACATAACCCACCTGGGAGAATGCAATGCCTCACATCCTAACTCAAGATCCCACAAAGAACCACCACCCTGGGTTATGTTGTGTGAAGCACAGGGACACTCTTGGGACTTTTAGCCAAACAACTGCCAGGACAACACTCCCAGCCATCCTGTCAGCACAGGCAGCCCACCCCACAGGGAAGCAGAGTCAAAAGGAAGGAAGGATGGGCATGCTGGGAAGGGGGTGGAGGCAATAGCATGATGGGAGTCGTAGTCACAGCTCTACATCCCCCACCACATGGCCCAGCAAGCTCACACTCACGCATGCACATCCCACAGAGAGTGGAAAGGCCCATCAAAGATGTCTGACACTGTTGCTGTGTCGTGGGGAGCACAAGGGCATGCTGGGAACTGCACACCAACCAACAGCAGGACACCACTGTCAGCCATCTTGCCATTGCTCTCACACCCACACACTGAACTCCCCACAAAAGCAAGTAAGTATGGGAATGCTGGGAAGTGGGGTGGAGGCAATAGCATGATGGGAGTCATAGTCACAGACATAGCTCACCCCCACAACTGTCCCATCAACAGAACCATGCTCACATCACAGGGAGTGGAAAACAACTGACAAGATGGCTGACACTGGCTACTGCTGTGGGGAGCACAAGGCCCTGCTGGCAACTGTGCAACAACCAACAGCAGGACACCACTGACTGACATCCTGAAAGACAACTTTCACTCCCTGCAATGCAAGCACAGTCCATGGTGGGATAACTGACTGGCTGGGTGGGAAGGAGGGCCGGCTGTCAACCAAATACAACCAATGCAGACCATGTTCACACCCCAACAAATACATAGAAATGCCCAAATAATGCAGGACAATGTGCTACACCAATATCAACCCCTGACTGTGACAACTTAGGACAATGCAATGTACAGGCCCGCACCCAGAGGCACAGTCACAACTGTCAGGTGTGTCAACCATTGATGCCTGCAGAAACATAACATACATTGTGTGTGTCTCCCAAAAACAGGTGATGATGGGGACACAGCAGCAGACGCTGAGGAGTCCCAGTCCCAGGCTCAAGAGGATACGGAGCTCACTGGTGTCGTACAGCCTCTGCCCTCCTCGGACGAAGAAGACCAACCTGGCACCTCCGGTGCAAGTCAACATGCAGCACCAGCAGGACCACCAGCTGCAGCATCAGCAGGACCACCAGCTGCACCCCTGCACCCACCCCTCCAACGACTGTCACCACAAATACCATCCCTGCCGACATGGACAGAACAAGGAGCACCACAAGCACAGGGACCCTGGACCAACGTGGGGCCATGGACACCACCACCACCACCAACCCCCAAGGGGGACCAGGGTCATCTGTGCGTGCCACTGCACGCACTGCACATGTCGGCAGGGGTGGTGGGAGGGGTGGGAGACAGAGGTCGCTGCTTGCAGAGGTGTCTGGTGTGCATGATGACCCACAACTGGTACGCATAGCCGATGCGTACCAGTCCAGCACCGGAGATCTCAGCCAGGTAGTGGGGCTCCTCAGAGACATGAAACAGCAGCAGGCTGCCCATCATGCCCGCTTGGACTCACACATGTCCCGCGTGGAGTCCAAGTGGGACACACTGCAAGAGATGACGGCGGTGCACAGGGACATATTACAATGCCTCCGCCAGATGAACAGCAACCAGTCTACACCTCCCTGTGTGCCAACAACATCTGGTGCTGAACAAACTGCAACTGCCACAGGGAGGGAGGATGACTCTGGCGGAGAGTCCCCTGCACCGCAGCAGCCTGTACTTGAGGGGCCCCCAAAGAAGAGGGGTCGTCCGAGGAGGGGCAAGTGAGAGGCCGATGGCCAAGTGCAACCCCAGGAAGCCTGAACCTGTTCTGGATGTTCACCTTTGTGCACAAACTGTTCACCCTGTTGACGGCAACACAACTCCCACACATGACATGGGGAGTACAAGTTGGACCAATGTCTCAGACAACTGTGGCCCCGATACTGGGGATTTTGTCTACCAGGACTTTCAATTCACCTAGGAACTTCTGACTGCAATATAAATGTACAGCACTAACCATCCTATGCACTATTCACACAAATGTATCACAATAAACACACTAATACACCATACTTGCCTCTGTTGTCATTCCAACGTGGGTGCTGTCATGGGGGTGATGAACTGCAAAATTACACTGTGTATGCGAACTGCAACAGCAAGTACAACACAGGCATGTGAGTAAAGGCAACGTGACACATATGAGGGAGACACACCACCAGGGCTACACAACACATACACACCTAGGCCATCTGACTCATTGCCTACACTGATGTTGCCAGGAAAGACGGTGCAATGCACAGACACCACACCTATTCCCAGTTGTAGTCAAGTAGCCCACAGGTGCAGTAAGCAAATGGCAGTCAAATGTGTGACCACAGACAACGCACATCACAAAGTGAAGCACAGGTTTATTACACAGTTGCAACATGTCGTAACCACTACAGATGCAAGGTAATCCCACCTGGCAGCGGGCACACAGTCAACAACTGTAGAAGGAAGGAAGTCTATGGGTGTGGCGCACATCACCTGTAGGGACACAACAGCTACCACCCTGGAAGTACAATCACGTCGTCGGTGGACACAGTTGACCAAACGAATCTGAAAGTACCCTGTGAAGGACAGAAATGACACACAGTCAAAAGCAATGGAGAACAGGACAGAACAGCAAAACTCATGCACAATACATGTTACAAGATACCCACCCAGAACCAAGTTAGCATGTCAACACTGTTGGGGAGTACAGACCACCTGTAAGCACACATCGCTACACACATCCAGTCAAGTAGCCCATGGACACACTCCAACAGCACCAGAGCACCACCTACACATATCATGCCAACTCACATCATTGACATGACACCTCAGGATACTCACATTCAGCTAAAGAAGTTGGTGATGAGCTGTGTGCGGACATCACCCTCATCATCATCATCATCACTGGCATCGTGGTCCAGGCCAGGATCCTCCACAGGTGGCGGATGTGGGTCATTGTCATCCTGGATGAGAGGCAACTCCTTCCGCACTGCCAGGTTGTGGAGCATGCAGCAGACGATGATAATCTTGCACACCTTCGCTGGGGCATATGGGAGGGACCCTCCTGACTTGTCGAGGCAGCGGAAGCGGCTCTTCAGGAGACCAAATGTCCGCTCAATCACTCTCCTGGTCTGACCATGTGCCTCATTGTAGCGCATCTGGGCTGGTGTCACAGGGTTCCTGAGGGTGTCAGCAACCACGGCATGTTGGGGTATCCCGAGTCACCTACGGACAGACAAGTGCACATTAGCTGACTTGGAAAAGTGGGCGGAATACTACAGATCAGATCACACACAATGGCACAAAGTCAGTACACACCGACAAGCCAGGCACGCTGGTTCTGCATCTGTGCCATCATCCTGGGGATACGACTACTCCTCATCACAAAGGCATCGTGTGCTGAACCAGGGAAACGGGCACACACGTGTGAGATGGTCATATCTGCAAGACACACCACCAGTGCATTGACCGAGTGGTAGTGCTTGCGGTTATGGTAGGCCTGCTCCTGGGCCTGTGGTGGTACCAAAGCCACATGTGTCCCATCAATGGAGCCAATGACATGCGGCATCCTCCCCAGGGCATAGAAGTCACTCTTCACGTCAGTGAGTCGTTGCAGTCTAGGCAAATAGATGTACCGGTTCAGGTATAGCAACATTGCCTCCAAAACATCGCGGAGCACACGGCTCAACATGATCTGTGACATCCCACCAGCAGTCGCCACAGTATGTTGGAAGGTACCGGTGGCAAAGAAGTGTATGGCTGCCATCACCTTCACCTTGGGGGTCAGTGCTGTAGGATACGGCCGGCCAGGCTGCAAATGTGGGGCCAACTGCACTGCCAAATCCTCAATCAGCTGCCTGGTGAAGCGGTACCGTCGGATGCTGTCCCGTTCCACCATCGTTGCCAGGTCTGGGAATGGTCTATGGACAGCAGGAGCCCTGCAGTGCAGAGGAGAAGAAAGCAAGATTGTCAGTCACCCCACATATGCGGCATTGAACACACTCAATATCACATCATACATCATTATGAGGCACAACTACATGAAGTGTGCAGTTCCGTAAGGACATGTATGGTACATACATGGCCAACATCTGTCATCACGGTTCAACAAGTGGCATCAATAAGTCCCAGGTTGGCCCATTGGATATCATGAGGCCGTGTCACAGTTCCCATCTCCTGCTGCCATGTCACAATCACCCCCACAGTGACATGTGAGGACAGATGTGCCCCAGGCATCACAGCTCAATGACAGGTACATTCCCAGGGACCCTGTATTGCCACATGGACACTGGAATTACATGGAGTATCATGTATACACCACAGCAAAACAACCATGACCCCCACAGGTAGTGGTTCCACTTGCCACTGCAGGACAGACATGGACGTCTGTGACACACACACGCACAACATCAAAGTCCATGCACACACAACGTGGATGTGGAGACTGTCTCCCATTGTGCACATGAAATCAGAGACATTGTAAACACTACATGCACACAGACTGTGGAGGACCATCACTATTGTGCCACTGGGACACCCTGGCTCAAACATACCATCCCACATGGGACTCACGGGGTATGTGACATGACATACACATACACCACCGTGAAATGTGACCATGGCACATGCACAGATATGAACAGTTGCACATCACAGTGGTCATGTACTCGTTACACCCAGGATCCTGTCCCCATGAACACGTGCACAGCCTGGGGGTGGCTGCCCCCAGGTGACACCCACAGGACAACATGTACACCAACATACACACAATAGGAAATGCAGCCTTACATGCCTTATGATACAGTTTGGACAGGCTGTGGTGTTGTAGGTGTGCCCCTCACTCCCTGGGTTGGCATATGTTCATCTGAGACAGGCATGGTGACATATGCCAGTCACTTGTACAGGGATGCGTTGAACAGCAATGGACCGATCGGTGCACCCGGCCGGCCCATTGCATTCAATGTGTGCGGGTACGCGTTGTACCCCTGTATGCGTTGTACCGCAATGGACCGATCGGTGCTCCCGGCCGGCCCATTGCATTCAATGTGTGCGGGTACGCGTTGTACCCCTGTACGCGTTGTACCGCAATGGACCGATCGGTGCGCCCGGCCGGCCCATTGCATTCAATGTGTGCGGGTACGCGTTGTACCCCTGTACACGTTGAACAGCAATGGACCGATCGGTGCGCACCCATTGTCAATGGCCTAGCCTGGCAACGGACGCGTTTTCGAAATTCGAACGAGTCGGTTGCTGGAAATTCAGTTGGTCACCCACAACAATGTTGCAAAATCATGTATGTCATGAAGTTGAAGATTTGAAGGATGCTGTGGGCGTGTATTGGTGCTGCTATTCCATGGATTGGCCAGCTTCAGAAGATGCAAACGACTTGGACCCATCACTTTGGACACATGGGACAGTATCTGCCTCTGCAGCACATATATATTGCTGGCTGTTCCCCTGAGAGCTCACTTGCCTGCACTACATGCTCCAGGACGACATCTGCCACTGCACTGCTGCTGTCTCTGCCCCCTCTGGACCCTGCAATGGCACGTACTGTGGAGAGAGCCCCAGCCTTCAGCCTTGAGGAGAACCAGGCCCTGCTGGACAGCCTACTTCCACAGTACAGCAAGCTGTATGGGACACCAGGGGAGCAGGTGAGTGTTCTGTGCACTGCCTTTCTGAATGTGCATTTTGTCTGACTAGCAAGGCTGAAAGTCTGCACGCCACTGGCTAGCAGGCTCACTGAGTAGTTGTCACCCCCATAGTGTGTAGTGACATGCACTGGACAGGTATGGTGCAGTGACAGTGCATTTGAACAAGGTTTTACTTCCCATGCAATGATACCATGTAGTGACTTCTGGCAAACTGTCCATGGGCAGCGTTGCACTGCCTGTGTACATCATGTGCCCCTGTGATTGAGACATGTATTTACAACTGTGTCATGCACGGACATGTTGCATGTGTAGTAATGGCCTTTTCACTTTGTCATCCTGACAGGTTAATGCCCATCGGAAGCAGGAGATCTGGAAGGACATCGTCCGGGCTGTCCGGTCCGTGGGGGTCTACAAGCGCCGGATCCGCAACTGCCAGAAGAGGTGGCAGGACCTTCGGGGCTGGACCCGGAGGATTGCACGGGTCCAGCTGAAGCTGTCACCTCCTCGCAGGAGGGGCGGAACACGGACCCTGACCCCCACATGCTCCAGATCCTGGCGGTGGTGTTTCCAGACCTGGATGGGCAGCTGAAGGCCAGACAGCAGCAAGGAGGGGGTGAGTCAAAGACTGCACTGTGAACTCTGTATTACATGCTATGTGCCCTCCTCTGGCCTGGTTAAACTGCCACAGTACAGCAGTCATGTTGTCCAGGAGCCATGTCCCTCTATTGTGCACTGCCCACTCCTCATCTGATACCCAGGTGTGGCCCTTACATTCAGGGAATTGTGTCACTTGGGACTGTGTCCTTGCAGTTTGCTTCACTCAAGGTGGGGGACAGCATCTGTTTCCCTAACTCTGTGGTGGGCATCATGGGTGGGTCCATTGTTCACACAACGCCTGTGTTCAGACATGTAATCTGCGTGTTGCTTTGATATGCGGTCCACTTGCTGAGCTGAGCCACCACATGTGCCTGGGGCATCTGGCACACACCCATGCAGCGGGTGGGAACAATGTTTGGGCCCCAGGAGTGTGCAGATTACGTGTGTCACACATACATAGCCAGCTATCCACTGTCCAGGGCTCATCCCTCATTCATGTGGGGCAGGACAGTCATGCCTACTCCAGCCCATCCAATACACCTGTACTCCCACTCCCGTGTATCAGCTAACACGTTGTGCGCAGTGATTTGACCCCTCAGGTGTCTGCCTCTGTGTCAGTGTGCTGTGGATTTGTTGCCAGGACTGCTGGGGTGTTTCTCGGTAGGGGCTCAGCATGCCACTGGA
The DNA here is from genome assembly GCA_963921515.1 of Calotriton arnoldi. Classification (NCBI taxonomy): domain Eukaryota; kingdom Metazoa; phylum Chordata; class Amphibia; order Caudata; family Salamandridae; genus Calotriton; species Calotriton arnoldi. Next base: position 20,518 of record CAWUFW010026828.1, read on the forward strand.
GATGTGACCATAGGAGACGATACTTGTGTGTCACATAGGTGTTTGATCAGCTGCCCGTGCAGACTGGGGTATGCGAATGTGAAGTTCAGGCAGCTGTTTCCCATTCACAGCAGATTGTGAGGGGCTCAGGTTCAGAGGGTAGTGTCACAGGTCTCCCATATGTCCAATCGGTATGACCTGGACAGATGAGGGTTAAGATGATGTGTTCTGTGGGGGATATACATGTGCACTTGTGCAGCTCCAGGACTTGCATTCCCCATGACCTACTATTGTGACACAGTGCAGAGTGTTGTTGTCTGGCTGCCAAGTCATACATCACTGAGACAGTGATGCATGACTTTGCAGTCATGCCTCCGCCATGGCATGTGTCTACTTATTGGTGATCCTGCAGGGGAGTGACATGTGCTACATGCACACCATTGTGGCGATGGCTATCAGGGCATGGGTGCATCATGCTGTCTGTCGCTGGTATGCATCACATGCATTTCCTATTTGACTCTGGGCATCCCTTTCATCCGGAAACCTGCACTGACTCAGTGGCAAGAGTTGTGATGTGTGCATGTCCACATGCTACACCGTGTCCTCTGCACTGTCCAACTACTGTGTAGGTGGTGCATGTGTCCACACTGGGGTGTTGCTATCCAACAGACACCAGACAGATGGGTGCAAGGCCATGTGGGATGTGAGTGCCATGGTTGGCATCAGACTGACAATTGGCTTCTCCTGTTCAGTTAGGGCACTTTTAGCAATGTTCAACTAATGATGCCAGGGCTTGCTCTGTAATGTGCTGTGCTCACAGTGGTGTGTGCGTTTGGTCCAGGTGACTGATGTCTGTCTGTTTCCCCATTGTTTGCAGATACATCCACGGCCACGGAAGGGGACAGCTCCACGGACCAGGAGGAGCCGGAGAGCCAGACTGGGTCAGCAGCCGAGGAGTGGTCGGAGGGACCCAGTGGCACGGAGGGTGAGGGGAGCCACACCGAGGAGTCCTCAGCAGCATCCACCTCAGCTGAGGACCACAGCAGCTCGGAGGATGACTCCCTTATGGAGGCGGGTGTCAGCAGCCACCACACCCCAGCTAGTGTTGCTGTCCCCGCCACCACCAGCACCACCACCGCCCTCCCATCGGCTCCCATTCCCCAGGTCCGTGGAGGCTCCCCTGTTCGGGAGCGTGTCTCCTTTGGGCCAGGCACCGCACCCCCTGCCCCTGTGTCCCCTGCTGCCCTGAGTGAGGAGTCTGTGTACCTCCTTCGCCAGCTCCATGTAGGGCAGACAGCCATGCTGAGTGTCCTCCATGCGCACACCGCTCTGTTGACTCAGCTGGTGTCGTTCATGGAGGGCATCTCATCGGGCATGTCTGACCTACAGAGGGGCAATAGGTCCATGGACTCCTCCCTGACGGCAGCAGTGTCCCTCCTCAGACAGTCCCTCACCCCTCCTGCCTCTGCTCCATCCACACTCCCCAGCACCTTACCCGTCCCAAGCACACACACACCGGCACAGGCACACACCAGCACACACACGTCCAGTACACAGACACACACGCCACAAACAAAACGCACACGCACGCACAGTCAGGGGACTGAAACCAGACTCACAGGGGATGGGGCCCTGGAACACACACACGCATCCACGAGCACTGCGCAGTCCTCAGTTGCCTCTCCCTCCAAAGCACCCTCCCTTGCCTCACCTGCACCCCCAAAGACTCAGCAGCTCTTCCTCAGTGACCTCGGCCTCTTCCCCTCCGATCCAGCTGATACAGCATTCAGGGGAAGAGGAAGCCCACCCACACGGAGCAGAGTGCCCCTCGCCCCCGGACACCCTCCCCCAGGTGCAGACAGACTGAGGCCCCCACCCGCAAGTCCCCCGGAGTCGTAAGAGTAAGACCCCGCCGCCGCCCTGCAGCTCAGGCACCAGGTCTCCTTCCTCCATCCCTCAGGCCCCCACTCCACAGGTGCCCCCACCACACCATGTCAGACACCTCCACTGCAGTTGTCAGTGGCTCTCCAGCACCCACCACCCCTTCCCTGCCTTCTCCTGGTGAGCCCTGATCCTGTCCCTGAGGTGCCTGGCCTGCCCCCCCGGTTGCCCCTCCAAGTGGATTGTCCCTGGTTTTGTGCAGTGCAGGCATGCGTAGGGTGACATCTGCCACTGTCACCCTGTTTGGACTTTGACAATGGACTGGCCATTGGCCTTTGTGTTTTTTCTGGACTTTCACTTTTAAACACACATATGCTGAATAAAGCAACTTTCTGTTCTCTAGTGCTTATGCTTCTGATGTACATGTTGTTGATGATGCTAACCATGCCCTTGCTGCAGTGATGGTGATATTTGGTCTCATGATAATGAAGTGTTACTGTGCAGGAACACATGTGGTCCAGGGGGAATGTGTCCTATCCTGTGGTGTATCCATGTCATCCATAGCAGCATCTGAGGGTGTCATGTGTTCAGTATTTGGCAATGGGATTTCCTACTTACATTAGCAATTTCACATCTGTGGCTTCCACCCCTGCACATCTGTTGTGCCTGCCATTGTTCAATTCGTCTACTTCCCTGACCGTATGGCCATCTCCACTGGACATGCAGGTTTGGGCATCAATGGGGAAGGACTCATCTGTGTTGTCAGTGCAACATTGCTATACAAGTGTGTTGGATCTGTGCTGATGATTTCGTTGGCACTTCCATGACCAGGCTGATGTGACGGGAGCCTTCATTTGGTGCTAATTGTTGATTGTGTGACCAAGTGCTCAGCTGACATGATGGGGCCCTACTGAGGCAACATATGGCACAGCTTTCCTCACACAGGAGTGGAGTCCCCTCATGGCAGTGTGTACTCCTGTGACATTGCCTGCGCCCAAGGTGTGTGTTGTATGAGCATGTCTGTGTGTTCACTTCCGTTTTGCTGTGCATGCTGTGATCCCTAGTGTTGTACCTGTTTGTAATGCTTGCTGAGTTGACCTATGTTCCCCCAAAGTCTTCTCCCTGGGTTCTCTGTGATGTGGGTGCATGGCACATTACTGGTCATCAGGGTGTCACCCATAGGTGTGTTTGCTTTCAGGGCTGAGTTTGTTTGCAGACGCAGATGGGTCACAGTCAGGTTTCCCCTTGGCACTTGTTGTTTGCACCTGTCATGTGATTTCCAGTTTGTGTTATCTTTCAGTGATTGTGACACGTTGTGTGTGTGACTGCTGGCACTCCTCAGGGTCCGGGCTGCAATGTTGGTTGTTGTCTATGTGTGTTCTTTGTGGGTGACCGTGGCTTCTTCATTGGTGTGTGACTGTGGCTGGGATCCCATTGGTTGGTGTGGTATTGCCGTCATGTCCATGTACAGCGTAGTGTGCAGTGTGTCAGACATTCAGGAGTCTTGTTGAGTGGCCATGTGTGATGTGTTTCTGCACCTTGGTTCCCACCCACCACCCTGGAATTGTCATGGGTGCATGTGCAATGTCACCAGTGCATGTGTGCTTCACTGCTGCACATTGTTGGAGGTCGAGGTGTGTGGTGTTGAGTGTGTGCAGATGAGAGTTGTTGCCCGGCTAGACCCCTGCCTCCATGTTGGCCTTGGCTTACTGGCCGTGCTGATTGATTTGTGCTTGTGTAGGTCTGATGGTAGTTTGTTGCTCAGGACACATGACTGTGGTTCACAGTGTGAACGACATTTAGCTTTGTCAACATAGTGGGATTGTAATGCAGCCCAGGGTCACCACATTGTGGGGGCCCTGGGGGTAGTGCTGTGGTGTGTCTGTGTCTTGCTGTGTCAGTTGCTGTTCCTACGTGCCTGTGTGACATGTGTGATTTGTGCTCCCTCTCATCTGACAATGCCTGATTGCCCACATAGGGGATTTGGATCCATGAGTTACCTTTGTGAGGCACTGTATGCACATCTGTATAATTGGTATTCAGGCCTCCTCATGTGTTGTGTGGTTGCCTGGGGACACTGGCACCCCCTCACCTGTTGTGTTTGATGTGCAGTGTGGGTCTGCCTGTTTGTGTTTGTGCATCTGCACCACTGCATTGGCATATCTTAGGTGTGCCATTGGCTGTATGTAGTTTGGTGGGGTTCCCCTGCTGTCCCTGGGACTCCTAGGTCATCAGTCAGCACAATGATCATGGTTTGTGTGTCCCATTGCTGCCATGGTATGGTATCTGTTCACCTCACATCTACAGTCTCCACAGGGTATCTGCATTTGTGTGCCCATTGGTGCAAATATGTGGGTCTGCATTCTGATGGTCACTTCTGTCATTGTGTCATTGATGAATGTTGACTGTGTCAGCCCCCATGGGTGTTGTTTGTCTGCACATGGCCAAAGGTATGTCTTATTTGCACTGCAGTATTTGCCTCCCCCAATCTATGTTGCAATGGGACACATGTACTACTTTGCCACTGATGTGTTTTATGTTCTGTGACCAGGAATCATCCATGCAGTTTGGCAGTTGCAGCTTTTTCTTTGTAAACACTTACATTTTGGTCACTGTGATGATGGGGGTTTGGACCCCATTTCCACAATGTTCAAAATGTGCTTCAGATGTGGACCCCACACTTACCTTTTGGTCACTGTGATGATGGGGGTTTGGACCCCATTGCCACAATGTTCAAAATGTGCTTCAGATATGGACCACACACTTACCTTTTGGTCACTGTGATGATGGGGGTTTGGACACCATTGCCACAATGTTCAAAATGTGCTTCAGATATGGACCCCACACTTACCTTTTGGTCACTGTGATGATGGGGGTTTGGACCCCATTGCCACACTGTTCAAAATGTGCTTCAGCTATGGAACCCACACTTACATTTTGGTCACTGTGATGATGGGGGTTTGGACCCCATTGCCACACTGTTCAAAATGTGCTTCAGCTATGGACCCCACACTTACATTTTGGTCACTGTGATGATGGGGGTTTGGACCCCATTGCCACAATGTTCAAAATGTGCTTCAGCTATGGACCCCACACTTACCTTTTGGTCACTGTGATGATGGGGGTTTGGACCCCATTGCCACAATGGTCATGGCCTGCTTGCATTGTGGGGCCACACACATATATGTGTGGCACATGTGATAGGGGTCACATTGTATGTTCAAAGTCATGTTCAGTGTTGTAGGCATTTGACACAGTCTACACACGCTTGTCATGGTTTTGGGGGATGTCTTTTTCTTGCATTCCCTAGGTTGTGGTGTGCTGGTTGTGTCATGCATTGTCCATCCTATGAGTGGGGGTGGTGTTGGTGGTAGGCATCCAGCCCCCATGGGTAAGGGTGGTAGTGGTGGTGGGCATCTGGCACCCCCTGGCTAAGGGTGGTAGTGGTGGTAGGCATCCAGCCCCCTGGGTAAGGGTGGTAGTAGTGGTGGGCATCCAGCCCCCTGGCTTAGGGTGATAGTAGTGGTAGGCATCCAGCCCCCTGGGTAAGGGTGGTAGTAGTGGTAGGCATCCAGCCCCCTGGGTAAGGGTGGTAGTGGTGGTGGGCATCTGGCACCCCCTGGCTAAGGGTGGTAGTAGTGGTAGGCATCCAGCCCCCTGGGTAAGGGTGGTAGTTGTGGTAGGCATCCAGTCCCCCTGGGTAAGGGTGGTAGTAGTGGTGGGCATCCAGCCCCTGACTTAGGGTGATAGTAGTGGTAGGCATCCAGCCCCCTGGGTAAGGGTGGTAGTAGTGGTAGGCATCCAGCCCCCCTGGCTAAGGGTGGTAGTGGTGGTAGGCATCCAGCCCCCTGGGTAAGGGTGGTAGTAGTGGTGGGCATCCAGCCCCCTGGCTTAGGGTGATAGTAGTGGTAGGCATCCAGCCCCCCTGGGTAAGGGTGGTAGTAGTGGTAGGCATCCAGCCCCCTGGGTAAGGGTGGTAGTAGTGGTGGGCATCCAACCCCCTGGCTTAGGGTGATAGTAGTGGTAGGCATCCAGCCCCCTGGGTAAGGGTGGTAGTAGTGGTAGGCATCCAGCCCCCTGGCTAAGGGTGGTGGTGGGCATCTGGCACCCCCATGGCTAAGGGTGGTAGTAGTGGTAGGCATACAGCCCCCTGGCTTAGGGTGATAGTAGTGGTAGGCATCCAGCCCCCTGGGTAAGGGAGGAAGTGGTGGTGGGCATCTGGCACCCCCTGGCTAAGGGTGGTAGTAGTGGTAGGCATCCAGCCCCCTGGGTAAGGGTGGTAGTTGTGGTAGGCATCCAGCCCCCTGGGTAAGGGTGGTAGTAGTGGTGGGCATCTGGCACCCCCAGGCTAAGGGTGGTAGTAGTGGTAGTTATCCAGCCCCCTGGGTAAGGGTGGTAGTAGTGGTGGGCATCTGGCACCCCCTGGCTAAGGGTGGTAGTAGTGGTAGGCATCTGGCACCCCCTGGCTTAGGGTGATAGTAGTGGTAGGCATCCAGCCCCCTGGGTAAGGGTAGTAGTAGTGGTGGGCATCTGGCACCCCCTGGCTAAGGGTGGTAGTAGTGGTAGGCATCCAGCCCCCTGGCTTAGGGTGATAGTAGTGGTAGGCATCCAGCCCCCTGGGTAAGGGTGGTAGTGGTGGTGGGCATCTGGCACCCCCTGGCTAAGGGTGGTAGTAGTGGTAGGCATCCAGCCCCCCTGGGTAAGGGTGGTAGTTGTGGTAGGCATCCAGCCCCCTGGGTAAGGGTGGTAGTAGTGGTGGGCATCTGGCACCCCCTGGCTAAGGGTGGTAGTAGTGGTAGGCATCCAGCCCCCCTGGGTAGGGGTGGTAGTGGTGGTGCGCATCCAGGCCCCTGTGTGCATATGTGGCATTGGTGATGGGCATCCCGCCCCTATGGTGCTGCTGTTGCTGGTGTAAGTAAATTCTGCATCCCTCTGTGTGTTTGTGATGTGTCGTGGTTGGTGTCTGACTTACCTTCTGCGCCGTACGCGTCCGTGCCTGTTCCGGTGGTAAATGTAGAATATTGGTAGGATCGGGACGAAGGGATTCATGGTTGGTTCGTGTCGTTCGTCTTTCTCGTTGCTTCGCGTCGTCCTCGTCGCTGGCGTGTTCGCCTCGTAGCCGTGGATCGTGTTGTGGCGCGAATCGAAGCTTATGTGCGCCTCTCCCGGAAGCTTTGACGTGCCGGACGTAGCGACGGGTTCGGCGCGTACGGAAGCGCATCGTACTTGTTCGGCCGGACGGGGCTGCATTTTCCCTTCCGTGCGACTCGATTCTGCGTTTCGGATTCGCCTCGGTCGGAGAACAGGACCTGGATTGGGTGAGTACGACTCGGCCGGATTCTGTGCTGTTGTGCGCATCGTACTTACTCGTTCGGTATGATGTACGGATCGGTCGGGAAACAGGCATTCGCATGGCTTTTTCCCGACCGAATGGTATTGGGTGCGCCTCCGACCGAGATCGGAATCGGCCCCTTAGTAACAAATTGTACAGCTTTAGTTTGAAGATGCTTTCCTTCGAGAGATTGGATCCTACGAATGTTCGGATCGGTTGACCTCTGCAAGTTTATATTCAAAATCAAGAGGAATCATTCGGATAAGTCTAGGTCTTGCTGCAACACGAAATCGAGTATAAAAATCTCTACAAGAAATTGAATACTTAGCATTGAATGAACCAGAAAGTACAGATATTGTTAAAATTAATATGTTGGATACGTACTATCCCAAAAGGAGTCCACATCTGGAAAACATATGTCTCTATGAAGTACTGCAACTTTACAGTTTTAAGAGAAATGTTACAGAAAATATAAATGAAGAAAAATATGCAGTAATTGGATGTGATGGATGTTTGGTAAAACATGCCAAAGTAATCTTATTTACCACAGGAAACTCAGTTGTGAAACTCCAGATAAAAGGGAACTTTTCTATTTAGCACTTCTGCAACTCTTCAAGCCTTGGCGTAGTGAAATGGAATTACTTGGAGATTTTGACTGCTATGAAGATTCTTTTAAAGCATGTAAAGACAGCATTCAATGCACAATTTTTCCAACTTATCTACAAATGTTAAATGAAGAGATTGAACAAGAAACTACTATTGCAGCTGAAATAGCTAGGGACAGTTCTCAAGGTAGTCAAAGTTCTGCTCCACTAAGTCAAGATCCATTAGGACAACCAATTCTTGAAAATTAAGCAGCAGTAGCCATGAATGAAGTAGAAACGGCAATGCAACAAGCACAACAGGATATTATTGTGTTGGGAAACTTAGAAGAAAAACTAAATATTGAACAAAAAGAAATATATCAGCAAGTGACACAACAAAAAGAATGCCAATGCACATCATTTAAACCCATTCGAATGTACATCAGTGGGCAAGCTGGAACAGGAAAAAGTTTCTTAAGTAAAGTTTTGACCAGTTATCTACATAAAACCACTGAATCACATTAATCTTGTGTTGTAACCGCTTCAACTGGGTTAGCAGCACACAACATTAAAGGGATTACGTTACATCGATTACTCATGCTACCAGTTGAACATGAGAATAAGTTGGAATATCACAAGCTAACTGGAGAAGCTTGTTATGAAGTTTCAAGAGTACTCAAGAAATGAAACTTCTAATCATTGCTGAGGTGAGCATGGTCTCAAACTTAATGCTTGCCTTTGTACATTTAAGAATGCAACAGATTTTAAAAACAGATTACGATGTTCTTTTTGGAGGAAAACATGTAATTCTATTCGGCGACCTACTACAACTTACTCCTGTAAAAGGACAACCTGTTTTTAAAACACTTCTCCACGAAGACACTAAGAAATCTTTGGGAAGTATTGGAAATGTCAACATTTGGTCTTGTTTGAATATAAAGAACTTATTAACCCGTTGCTTGCGTCTGTCGGCCAACGGCCGTCGCGAGCACTACCTCTGTAGTGCTGCGAACGTCCGTTGGCCGACGCGGCCCCGCCCACTCCGCTAGACCGCTGCACCGCAGCGGAATTGCCGCTGCGGTTAAGCGGTTAAGAATATGCGACAAGCAAGTGATGAATTTTATGGAAACATTCTTCAAGAGATAAGAATTGGTGTTTTAACAAAACATGGAAAAGAACCTTTACAAAGTCGGCTTTTAATGAACTTGTTTCCAAATGAAAACATAGCACCTGAAATAATATACAAAAAAATGGAGAAAAGAAGTCAATAGTTTGCCTAATGCCTACAGTGCAAGAGTGTTCTACATTCAATCAAGAACTTTTGAAATTGGAAAGACAACCAATACTGAAAATGGAAGCTATCGATAAAATGGAACACGAAGGAGTTACTATTCTTCTCTCAGAGATATTACAGTCAAAATTGTATTCTTTGGAAAAATCGGTGTCTGAGACTGCAGGTTTAGAAAAGACTTTATATGTATGTGTGAACTGTCAGGTAATTTTATGGCGTAATTTGAATGTAGAAGAAGATGGAGCAATGGGAAAAGTTGGTGATTTTGTAAATTTTCAGAACAGAGATGGAATTGAATTTTTGAAGATTAAATTTGATCAGATTGAAGAGGTAAAACAGATTGGACTGTGTAGTGTTCGTTTTTGCTTGTTAGAGACTTGTATGTTCGTAGAAAACAGTTTACTCTTTCTTTAGCATGTGCTGTAACCATTCATAAATCTCAAGGTTTAAGTGTAGACAGTGCTTTGGTAAATATTGGAAGTACACTGTTTAAAGAAGGCATGGCATATGTTGCATTGTCTCGAGTAAGGACATTATCCGGTTTGTATTTGATTGATTTTGATGAGAAAAAGATTAGTGCTGATGTAAATTGTGTAAGAGTGTACAATCGGTTAAGAAGACTTTATGCTCCTAACTTAGGTGAATATCCCGTATATGAGAAACGTGTAGTGTGTCCAAAACGGAAATATAACAAATATTTCACTGAGATTCAAAAAAAGAAAACAATTCAAGAGAATGATGAAACTGCAAAGAAAATGAAAATGGACACAGTTCATAATATTGTAGGATACCAGTTAGAAAATAGTTCAGGTATCAACTTCTATGCTAATGTAATTGTGAATGTTGTGTTTTATCTAGAGGATCTTCATCATGAAATTATGGAAAATCGAGAAAAAAGATTCTGTTGTTTACTACATTATATTTTTGAAAAGTTGATAACTGATAAAACTAAAATCCATACTGCTTCTGGCATTCGGCATCTTTTGGATATATGTACTGGATCATTGAAATTTACATTGAATGTACAACAAGATG
>CAWUFW010026829.1:0-5000 GCA_963921515.1 Calotriton arnoldi
ATATATATATATATATATATATATATAACATTTAATTAAATGGATATTTATTTTTAAAAAGTTGAAATAAACTAATTTATTTTACACATTATTTTCTATGGGGTTGTATTTTCAGTCCCTGCCTGCATTATTTCCTATGGAATGGTGCTGCAGTCCAATGGTTGGCCATGTATGATGCTGAACTTACCGCTGGTCTGAGCTGGAGTACATTTACTACTGTTTTGGGTCATTTTTTGGATGTAGTGAGCTTAGAAGCCCAGTTTGTAACTAGAAATGGGTTTAGTCTTTTGTAGGTGGGTATTGGTCCCTCTATAAACCCCTCCTTAGCACTCTCTAAAGCCCTCCTTAGACCTCCCTAAACACATCCCATTAAGTAGGTATTTCCCTTTATCCAGCCATGTATCTTAGTACCTCCCACAGTTCCTACTAAGTATTATTCCTACATGTGTGAGAATCACACCATAGAAAAATAGGAGCAGTGGAGGTGAAGATTTACACACATAGGTTTGTGAATTGCATTTTGTAGAAAAAAGTGCTAGTGCTAACAGTGCTACTTTACATACTACAAAATACAGTCTGTGAATTGGGTCCTATAATTTTGCAAGGACTAACATTTTTGTCATTTTGGCCTTATTTTAATCATAAAATACTTTTTGATTTTACTAAATTGGGCTGTGAGTTATGCAAAGTGGTTTCTTGATTCAGGTGTTGTGTTGGTACTGCTGAAATGTAACACACATTCTCTGAAGTAATCTTCCATCTTGGTTCTGTGTTACTAATGGGTAGATGAGACTGTCCTCCAGTAGCAGTGTTTGCAGTAGGAGAAAGATTTGCACTGTGGTGAGAGAATTTGGCTCACTGGGCAACCCAGCTTCCTACAACAGGTGTGAGAACAGTTAATTATTTCTTTCACATCTGGATTTTCCTTTACTTTCATTAAAGAAAGCACTTAGGGGCATATTAGCAAGACCCACGTTAAAATTATCGCCGTTTTAGCGGCAGGAAACTGCCGCTAAAACGGCGATAATGGGCTTGCTAATATGCGTTATGGAATTCCAATAGAAGCCCAGGTTAGATGTCCTGCACATCTAACCTGGGCTTCTATTGAATTCCATAACGCATATTAGTAAGCCCATTATCGCCGTTTTAGCGGCAGTTTCCTGCCGCTAAAACGGCGATAATTTTAACGTGGGTCTTGCTAATATGCCCCAGAGTCTTCTATTTTGTGTATTTCTTATACCTTTTCTATAATTCCCATTCACCAGTACTCACTGCAACTAATGCCTTTAGAAATCGAAGGAAGTGTGTCTATAGAAATTAGGATCTCTTGAAAAAAGCAGGAAATCCTCAAATACATTTTTCTAACCATTGATTTAGTATAAAGTGTGTCCGTTCCTATAAATGTGAAAAGTAAAAGCAGGAAGATACATTTCGAACACACCACTTAGCACTTCCTTAATAATTTAAATGCTACACCTCTCCCCTTAGCCTTCCCGTTCTGCACCTGTTTTCCATTGGCTTTCCTAGCCCTGTGAAGGGCTGCACATCTTGGGTTATACAAACAAATTTGATATAATTTCCCGCATCACTGCAAGAGCTCAAGATCATCATGCAGAATCACAGTGCCTTGTGGTGATGCCAGAATGGCAAATATCTTGAGGGCATGCATGACTCTAGTCAGTTTCCTACCTGAGGCTATTGTCTTACTTGGTTATTTAGATGGAGCCAATACTCACCCTAACAGGACTGGACTGACCCCTTCGGAGTCTCCGCATGAAGAAGTACTCACATGCAAAGTTAGTCTGCTGAGTGCCATCATGACCCTCCTAACAGCTTGCCACATGACCATGAGAACACCTCAGTCTAGTGCGGGTTTGCCCCGGGAATACACTAGGCACAGAGCCACAACCCTCCTCCACTGACCCAGTTGTTACCGATGAGGAGCAGGTGCCTAGCTTCAGGGGGAGTGTTTGGGGTGTTACACCACCTAATAAATGTATTTTCTGGTAAATAGTTGGGTTGAGGTGATTTCAGTCGGACACGGTGAGGTGTCTGTCAGATTTTTACATAACACACAAACAAAAACACACTCCCTCCCTCTCTCAGTTTTGAAAGTCTTCAAAAATATTAGTTATTTTCCTCTCCTTTTCAACTGCCCCTTAAGCCCCTCTCATGCACTATTCTTGTCGTATAATATATTTTAACATTAAATGGCAGCGTTATTGTTGGAAAATCTGAATCTCACCCACCCCAGTCTTACTGACCAAGATACACCTCTGCTAGTGCCCAGAACAGAGACACTCGACCCTAGCTTCAGCACAGTGTAAAACTGTCCTCATCACTGAAACTGGCACAAGCACGAGTCCCCCTCGACAGCCCTGCCACTGCAGTGTGGCCATGGCACACACAGGCCAGCCCGCACGTGACTCGATGTTTGGGACAATGCAAGCACTGCATACACTCTGTCTCCACTCTTAGCTCACTGATGCCCTGACACAGATTTCAAAATTATACGCAATTTGGGATCCATGCAGTAACTTCCTCATCCCAACTGCATGCCTGGTCACATACTGCCCTGCTTCCCCACGCTTATAAACCAATTAAACATCATATCTATCCGTGCTGCTGGTATCATTTCGAAAAACACTTGCTAAGTAGGCCTTGGGGGTGTTTTTTCCCACCAAACAATTGAGTTTATTTGAACTCTTTTCAACATATAATACTTTTACTATCCTTGTAATCGAGCCAGTGAAGGCCCGTGCAGTTAAGCGCGGTGGGGCGGGCGGGGTGGGGGGCTCGAAGTGACAAACAATGGACTAGGAAAAATAAAATAAATAAAACCACTTACCTTGCGCTTGCCGCATCTGTAACTCGGCGATGCGACGAGCGCAAGGTAAGTGGTTTTATTTACTTATTTTTCCTAATCCGTCACTTTCGCCCACCCCACCATGCCCCACCACTCACCTGCACAGGTCGCGACTGAATCGACCATCCATGTTTTTGAGTCCTGTGCATGACTAGGCAATCCAGTACACGTTTTTTTCTTTGAATTCAGGGCCTACAACCCTACTTTTACAGTAACATAACCAGAACTACAACATGGACGTCATTTAGGGGTCACCAGTGACCTCTGGTTTGCCCCTTGCGACCCCTGGCACTGCCTTTGCGACCTCTGGCCTGAGAGGTGGCAAAATCAGTTCCAGGACTGCATGGCCAGCTCGTTCTTATTGATGGCGTTTGGGGCTCCACTTTCCTTGTTTTCGGTTAATTTTGTAATACACTAATAGTGAATATTTTGTTATTCACCATCATTGTTAGGGTTCAATGGGCCTCTCACCACTCTGGGCCCCGGTGCCACTGTATCTGCCGGTGCCACTGTATCTGCTGATCCAATGGTAGCTGAATTCCCTGTCATGGCCTAAGCTTCTGTGAGGCAGATGTATAAAGGCCGAGCTCCTCCCATCGTCTGGAAAAAATATTTATTACCCTACCTCCAATTATGGAACCGATCTTTAAATGTGTATCTCACAATTACTTGCCGAAAGGTAAAGCACAATTGTGTGTTCCTCTGAGAGTGATGCTTTGGCTGGAATGGTGTTAGTCGGCCTCCTCCCTTCCCCCATACGTGCCCAGCAGCCAATGGTGAGGAGATGGCCCACTACCAGGGCCAATGGCTTGCCCCAGATTTCCAGCACACACTGTGGCTGCCTACTGGGGTGACCCACAGGCAGTGGAGTTAAAACTAGGGGTACGGAAGATGCTGCAGGACCCTCATAAATCTTGGAAGAGTTTAGATAGAAAATGTACGATAAAGGTTTCACCTGGCAGCATCCACACATCCCATATGACTTTACTGAGATGACTTTACTGTCCAGCACCGCCACTCTAAAGATTGTTCCACCACCATTGCCCATGGCTGCACAGACAGGTGAAGACGGCGCAGGGGCACACCAAGGCCCCATACTTCAATGGCAGGGCCTCCCTCATCCCCCCATGTACCTGTAACCTATGTAATTTGAACGCAGAGTCGAGCTATGTGGCTTGCTCTGGCCGGAGTGCAGATTTTGGTTTCAAAAATGGAGAAGAGCCCTTCTCCAGAGATGGCAGGGGGAGATTGTTGGGGCCTTCTGTTGATATTGTTCTTCTATTGCTGATATATTGTTTTTGATGAAGGAAACCAAGACGTTTGTGGAAACTTTTATGGGTTCCCAGGCAGTTTCTGGTGAAAGCTCTCTGACAAGTGATCAAGAGAGTCCCCTTGTATAAGCATCTACATCTCAGACAGCTGACCTAGTGGCAGGGTAGCAACAAGTGGTGGTGGAACTACAGGGAATCAGAACACACCTACAACTGAGGTGTGAACATGCAAAGGGTCATTACTGCTGCAATATCTCTTTGAAAGGCTTGTCTGGAGGTGCAGAGTGATGCAGTGCAAAACTATTTGTGGAGGTCTGGATCACACAGACAACGAAGCCAAGGTGATTATTGGTAGGGGTGGGCAGAGAACTCTGCTCCGCCAGCGGAGCGGAGTTAGCCAGCCACCCCCGCCCCCTGGCCCGGTCCCAGCTTCCGAACCCTAGCCAGGCCAGGGAGAGCCTCCCCGGGCCCCGATGGACCCCCGTCCACAGCACCCGGACCCTCGGCTGGCTTGCAGGACAGGGGGCTCACGTACCCCGAGGCCTGCCGGACGGAGCTCAAGCCCCGGGCTCGGTCCCAGCTTCCGAACCCTAGCCAGGCCGGGGAGAGACTCCCGGGCCCCGATGGACCCCCGTCCCCAGCGCCCGGACCCTCAGCTGGCTTGCAGAATGGGGGGGCTCATGCACCCCGGGGCCCACCAGATGGAGCTCAAGCCCCGGGCCCGGTCCCAGCTTCCGAACCCTAGCCAGGCCGGGGAGAGTCTCCCCGGGCCCCGATGGACCCCCGTCCCCAGCGCCTGGACCCTCGGCTGGCTTGCAGGATGGAGGGCTCACGCACCCCGGGGCCCGCCGGACGGAGCTCAA